>KN486482.1:45181-94205 GCA_000787095.1 Periophthalmodon schlosseri
TCGTAGGCAATTTGACTGGAATAGCGTCACGGCTCCTCCCCCTCCTGTACCTCCACAGTCACACCCAAACACACCTGGGTCGCCCTATGCCCCGCCCCTTCATCGCCCAAACCATGTCAACTGGGAGAGGGAACACCAACCACCCACTGGGAATGTGTATCCGCTCCAGAATCCAGGCGTTCCGTACGGAGGAGCAGAGGCGGGGCAAGACAGAGGCAGAGTCGTCTACAGGTGCTCCGGGTCCGAGAAGGAATACAGGAGGTGCTTTTCACAGGTAAGACTGGTTCATACTTCAGGAACAAGTTGTTTATTGTTTGATTTGTACAATTTGTATACCCCTTCTTTACATATGCTGAACTATAGAGCCATAAGTTAAGAGGCTGAAAATATGGGAAGAATAAAAGATCCAAGCATCATATGGTTAAAGAGAGGATATTATGCAAAATAGATTTTTTTTAAAGCTTTCTACCAGGTTATAACGTTGTTCCCTCATCAAAAACATGCCTGAAGAGGTTTTAGATGTCATCCATGCATGTTTAAGTAATTTAGCGGTCTCTCAAGCCTACGCCATCCATGCTCCCACACGACAATTGGCCATAAATATACATAAGCTAACCATAAGGATACAAACCTGTTCACAGCAACTTGACAAACCTGATGCGATGCGTAGTAGTTTCATTAGCGGGATGCACGCTGATTCTGAAGGGGGAGTGACTTAGTGCGGAGAGCAAAGGGAGGGGAGAAAGTGGAACTTATAAAACATGTTAATACATTGTTTTTGGCAAACACAGCAATTTCAAAACAGTAAAAGTAACATGGTGATCTAAATATGTTATGTGTTAGCAGTTAATACCCCATAGACGTAAAATGTTCTACTGTCATTTGGCGAAGACACAAAAATTAGTCTTGGATTGTCAAGATGGAACTTTGGAAGAAATATGTTTGCGGTGACATTCTAGAACCTTATTTGCTAAACTGCACTAAAATATTTTGGAACTTTTCTCTATGTTGCAACATACTGAAAATTCTTCCTTTCCTCCTCTGTGGTGTGTTATGGTTGCTAAGTCAAATAACATTCTCACAAGTTAGTCTATAGTTAGAACTCACATGTTAAATATACAAATTTATTTTTCATTCCAAAGTTAGAGCAGGGGGGTTATGACAAAACAATCCAACATGCTTTATTTCCTGTTAGTGCTTGATCACAATTTTCCATTCCAATTATTTTTCTATTAAAATCAAATCAATACTTTAAATCTTAATATCATGAACATAAACCACGCAGAGTTTTAATCAATGCCTGTCAACATACAAAAACAGTCCAATTTATTCCTGAACTCTGCTCCAAACCACATTGGATTGGCTGTACATCAAGCCCCAAGATGATCGTTGAAGATTTTAAAATATTGGCTATTGATTTGATTCAGAATTTCATTGATTACACAGTCCTCAAATATTTCCTAGCTCGAAGTGATTTTTATATGAGCACCGCCATATTGTCAGATCCATGTTCGCGATAGACAGATCATTCCCAGGCTCAAACACAAGCCAGTTGTCCTTGAGCACTTAGTCGGATGGAAACTTCTTGCTCCCACTCCTGAGTTCCTCAATAAAGACTGTGTGCTCTTGGCCTCCACCTGAATACACACCTCCACAGTGGCACTTCACACGTAATTATCATCTCCCTAAACTCTGCAGTGAACTTGGGTGACATTTGGAGCCTTAGTCCTCGGAGCGGCGTAGTGAGAGTTTGATTGGATGTGAAGTCAGTAGAAGTGGGTCTACACAGGGTAATATCGACCTTGTTTTGAAGTTACGCAAAATAAGGATGATTGCAACGCCTAAACCACAAAAAGTGATCTCTAGGTGAGATAAAATGACTTGAATAAGGAACATTATCCAAGTAGATTGCACGTGTTTTTTTTTTTACCAATGCAATAATACCTTTATACAAAAAAAATACAGCAGCAATTTACTCTTAAGAAAACAAATATGTTACTTAAATTAAGAAAAAATATATTGTTTCATTGGTAAATCATTTCAGTGAATACATTTTACAAATCACATCTACTTAAATCAAGATGTTCTTAGTTCAACACAATTCACTTGCTCAGATATGACGTTTTTGACTGGTATAATTTGCCTGGTAAATTCAAAATGTTCTCTCTCTGTATTTTTTATACAGATTGATATCAGTCTGGTCTCCACGACCTCTGTTGCATCTCAGCGTGATCATCCAATCAGATTTGTTTTTTTCAGTGACACATGTGAAACAAAGGAGCTCATTGGTCACTTATCATCTACAAATAAAATCAAATTTCTCTCACCCCAGATTAACAGAGTTTTGTGCTTTGCTCATTGATTCTGCAGAAATCCGTGATATTTTTTTCGTTAATTTTTTTCCGATATGGACGGACCGTGTGTGTCTCTGATGCACCTGTCAATCACGGCCGATGAGATTCGCCGGTGACCAGACTCACATCTTCGTAAAGTATTGAAGAAGTGTGTATTCTCCCAGGATAAGTGTATAATAAGAAAAGCTGCAGAAATAGCTGAATTTACTTCAAACGTGTTATCAAAAAGGTGTTATCATTCAAACAAGGGTATAATGTGATATTTCTGCTCTTTGTGTTGAAAGCACGTTCACTTTTTCTGTGACACTTGAACCTTAACTGAGGCAGTTCCAGGCACGCTTAGCACATTTCTGATGAATTACAAACATATCATGATATTATTGTATCAGGGGCCTTCAACAAATACTGAGATTCTTATTTTTGCCAATAACGCTCAAATGTTTTCAGAGGAGCAGACAGGCAGGCTGGCTGTACATACGTAGGTGAGAATGGAGGGTGATCTCAAACTAACTCATGTTTCACTGGAATGCGACGCCTGATTTCACTCAATTAAACTTCAGATCCTGGAGAGAGATACGATGAGCAAAGTGAATGGTTTTCTGACTACACATTGTTTATGACTGAAATACTGTATTAGAATTAGAGCCAGGCCGATTAAGTCAGTCAATTGCAGTAGCCAATATTCTTACATGAGACACTGAGCTTGGGCTAAGAATTCATATTTTTGTGTACTGGATTATTTGAAGTAAGCATCATCAGGTTTTTGGCTCTGTGCTGAATTCCTCTCCCCAGTCTTCACCTCTATTTCACGCAGTACTGTCCTTAGATAAAGTGTAAATAGCTGACAGCATGCAGAGCTATCAATCAACAACCTGCTATCTATATTTCTTTTGATTTAATGTGGTATTCCCAATGCGCTCCCTTCTCTGAACACATATGTGAACTTGCTGGGTAACCATATAGGCTTTTAGAGTGGCACACTTTGTAAACGTATACACTTTCCACCTTTGCTGCGCCTGCTTTAAATTAGCAGCAGACGTGCATGTGACCATCCTCTATCTTTGCTTTGTTTCGAGCGTAAATCAATCAGTGGGATTCTGGAAAACAACATATGGAAAGTTACAGATTTGAGCTCTTTTCTTAGCCTCGGGAATCAAATAACAGCTTCCTGATTTAGTTTACAGCCCTTTTACATTCTCCTCTTGGGTTTTGTCTAATCATAGTTACCGTAAGTAATACCAAAATAGAGCTCTTCAGAAGGATCTCTCTTTGCTTAAGTGCGATAAATCTGTTGAACGTAGAAAGGGCATCATTAAATAAACAGAAACTGGATGCTCCCTGGGTTTAAATTTGATCAGCGTGATATAAATACACGCGGCTGCTGCTGTTGTTTCCAATGGGGCACTTGTAGCTGGCTAATCTCAAGTGAAGCTATAGAGGCCATGATAACAGATATAACGGACATCTACACTGCAAAATGATTACCTACCATCATTAAAGTGAACTAGTTTTGAACAGGTTAGATGCATTTACAAATAGGACCTAAGTATGTATAAGATTAAAAGGCCCATATTACACTATTTTCTGATCTGTGTTATGATGTTGTTTCCTCATCACAAACAGATCTGGAGTTGTGTTTTGTTTCATTCACACATGTTTAACACACAAACCCTGCATATTTAGGCTGAGTTCTTCTCTCAAACAGAACACACTCTGTTCCACCTTGTGATGGCAATGTGGCAATGTGGCAATACAGGATGTGCTCCACTGTGTTTTTAAACTGCCTTAAACTACACCTTTACTAGAATCATTTTGATAATTTCAGCCCTGGAACTGCCAGTCTCTACTGAACCAAATGTAAAAGGCAGCTGTTTAACTTGAAAACTACCGTTTAATGACATCACAAGGTGGAACAGAGCATTTTGAGCTTTGGAGATGTAGACAGACTGATTATAAAGGGTTACTCAAACATGTGTGAATGAAACAAAACACAACTCCAGGTATGTTTTTGACGAGATAACAACATCATAACATGGCTTAAAGCTCACAAGAGTTGTGTAATATAGGACCTTTAAGTACATTTTCTTAATTTAACCATTTTACATAAGTCACAAAGTTCTTGGCAATAGTTGGTAGTGAAATAAAAACAACAGATAGATAGAATTACATTATACAATATAGTGCGGCAACCCAACACAAGGCTGATTGAGACTGTAATGCAAGAGAAAACTATATGATTTTACTTGGTTTATGGCCTTTTGGACCAGTTTCAATATTAAAAAGCTTAAATTAAGAAAATCAGTCTTACAGTGGGTTAGGTCCAATGCCAGTACTTAACCCCAAACATAAATAAGCTAAAATATAATGTATTGAAACAATCCAGAAACTCACTGTAACATGTGAAAAAACTTGTCCAAATCACTTAAATTAAGATAAATATTCTGATTTCAAGTCATGCTGGTGTCCATTTTCTGCAGTGTATCTCCTTATCTGACACACTCCTGCCTCTTTCATTAAGTGGAAAGGGACACACAGCCTCTTGACTTGTTCCCCTGATAATTTGGCAGCACTGGCCCCTCTCTGTACTTAGATCGCCTCCTGTTGTCTGTCTGTGCGATAGTCTGTCGTGTTAAAACTGATTTCGTCGTTGGCAGCATGTGCGCTCTGCTTGTGCCAGTGGTGCTAATAGAAGTCCTGTGACGCCTGGGCCTGACTCATTGGTTTATATTCACCTCGCAGTAACCCCGGGACACGGATGTCTACAGCTGTACGAAATATCTCAATCAAATCGCAAAGCCTACAATTATTGGGATAATTGAATGTCCAATGAACAATACATCCTGTCTTTTTATGATCTTGTTTAGACCGCTATAAACATGTTCTGAAATGCATGGGATTCTTTGTCACGGCTCCATCTCTAGATGTCTTGCCGTGAGGTATTATTTTGTATCTTGTATTAGTTCATCATTTGAGATTACTGGCTTCTGTCTGATGTTACTACTCCTGGAGTTGACAGTGAGCTCTCTGAACAGAATCCCACTTTTTGGACGTTTTACTGAAGTAAAATTAGGTTATAAACAGAGTTTTTTGGTTATTTTCAGGCTATATGATAAGATTTAAACTGTAAAAGGTTAAATTAATAACTTCTATGAGTCACTACAGACGCAAACTAATTACTAAAGTGTTTCGTTCTGCTGTTTATTTATTGCAGCTCATGATTTTTAACAGTGTTGTAGATTTAGAATAGTTGTTGTGATTTAAATCTGCTCTTGGGTTGTTAGTGGCATAAACTCAATTTTATCAATATTATCGTTTATCGTCTATATTTACTTCAGCAATATATCGGACTTCAAAATATGTTATTGTGACAGGCCTATATAAACATTAAAGTAAAACACTCCGAGAGAGATTTGAATAGTAACAGTAGTCATCATGCTACTAGATATGCCATAACAAATCCTGCAATATTAACTGTTTTTCCTGGGCTGGTAGTTTTTTGATACACTAGAGCTAGATTTAATAACACTATTATTTGTTCAGTAGAAATTGCTTTATTTCAATCAATCAATCTTTCAATTAATCTCAGACTCTCCTTTTCATGGCCCTGTTCAAAATACAGAAAAATGCAAATAAAAAACAAAATACAAATAAGTACATAAGTCCATTTAAAACGTTAAAACAGGAGCAGGTGTGAGTATGAAAGTTTATCACCAGTTTATTAAATCGCATTTGTGGCACCAAAGTATCCAGTTTTGCTTGTCCATGAAATATATTCAATTTTTCTGAAGAAAAACAGCCAAAAGCCCTTTTTCCCCATCTCAGCTCTGGTACGGCTAGTCCTTAGACTTATACAATCATGTGATCTTGTATTAAAAGCTCCTGTATCAAAGTTCAACAAACAAGTGAAATATTCAGGGAGTCTATGAAGAAGTCCCTTTTAAATACTTTTCATACAGTGTTGTTCTCTTCTAGCAGATAGCGATGGTGCCTGTACAGACCAGATTTTGTGTACTGGATATTGTTCTGTTATTCTGTTGGCTTCTTTCTCCTGTTTGTTCCTGTCCATCCCTGGAGTTTCTCTCATTTTTCATTCTTTAGAGCAGTTATAAGTTATAGTCATTCCTCACTGATAACCACAAATTGTATTCATTTGTGTTATCCTTTTCCGGCACAGACCAGATTTTGTGTATTGGATATTGTTATGTTATTTTGTTGGCGTGTTTCTCCTTTTTGTTCCTGTCCATCTGTTGAGTTGCTTTTATTTGTGTCTCCTTGGGGCAGTAAAAACAGGCTTTAATGCAGTTGAATGCAGGAGCTGCCCGGGCCTGCGTGTTACTGTATTGGGGGTAATTGAGGGAGTGAGGCAGACTGACTGTGACACGTCCTATTATCTATTAGGAGTGTTTGTCATAACACAGGGCGCCCGGGGCCCAGCACAAGTGCCAATGCCTCTGTGTGTTTTCACTGTTCAAGCAGGACAGAGGAAACCACAGGGGAAATGTGAATGTGCATGTGACCGGCACTGCAAAAAATGGATTATAAAAGTGTTAGTCAAAATGATGTGAATTTGATGAATTTATTTAGTTAGTGGATCCAACTGTTGTGCTTGTTTTGTTTTGTTGATTTCAAATTCAGTCCATCATTTTATCCTATTTAAAGGTGCACTGTGTAACTTTCAGGGAGAGGGCCACCTGCTTGTCTCCATAGAGAAGTTTGGCCACAGTTTGGCATTAATAAATATATCTTTCTTTTTTATTCAGTGTATTCTATTACAGGTGTTTTATTGCTCACAAATACTTTGAAAAACATGCTTTTCTTATTGTAACCAGTAGGACTGTAGGCCTTCGTTTGCTTAGTCGATTAATTGGTCATTGGAACGTTTGACCAAAATTTGTATTAGTTGCCTAATCATTTTATTTAGATGATAAGGATTTATATGGGACAGCAGCAGAAAAGATTAGTTAAGTGAGTGAAGGAGTTACCTGAAGATGTGGTATTTACGTGTTAAAATGCAGATTAAACTAAGATTCACAAGTTTAATATATAAATACGTTGTTAGTTCCTTGTACTTTTTGCTGCATAAATAGTAGTTTTTGCATGAGCTCCTGTGCAGGTGGAGTCTTGTGAGTGCAGTTTGGGTCAGATACATAGAGATACATAATAGTCTTGAGAGCTTTTGCCACGCCCCCTTTTTAGTCGACTATTTGATCGGCAGCTCATGTTTTTAGTCAGCCAAGAATTTCTTTAGTCCATTACAGCCCTAGAAACCAGGCTTGCCTCTCCACACATTTGACTTGCAACTTTACTTGGTGACCATTAAGATAAATGAGTGTAATGCCATACTGTGGAACTTCACCGGAAAAGGAATCGCATCCCCATGGAGACAAGCAGGTGCAGTGGACCCTTCGCCAGAAAAGTTACACAATGGAACTTAAATAAAACAAAATTATCTGCCAGGGGATTAGATTAGATAAATGGCTCTTGATAAGTAAAAAAGTCTAATTCCACCGACCAAAATAAATAAACTCAACTCATACATCCCTTTTTGCAGTGTGTGAGGCCGCACTGGGAGAGGAAGTGACGCAGTTTACAGGTAGTGAAAGAAACACTGTTTTTAGCTGAGAGAAGGTGGAGAGGGGCAGAATGGAGGAAGTACAATGAATGGGAAAAATATTTAAAAGTACAGAACTGTTTTTGAAGGGAAAGCGGAAAACAATAGAGAGAGCAGGAGAGAGAGAGTCAAAGCAAAGGATGACAGGAACTCACAGCACTGTAAAACTTTTTACATGAATCACAGTGACTTGAATGAAGTAATTTGTCATTTTAACTTTTTATTTATTTTATTTATTAGATCAAAGTTATTCGAGCGCTTTCTGTCTGTTGGCTATGTTTTGGTAACACTTTCAGAGAGGCCAGATTGAGATGGTTTGGACATGTGCAAAGGAGGGGTACACTGGAAAAAGGATGTTGATCTTATTGCCAAGCCGGAGGTCCAGAAAAACCCTCGTTTGTTTTTGGATGGTATGAACACAGTATGAAGTTATTTGGTTTGAGACAAGAACAAGAGGATGCAGAGGATAAGGGAAGATGGAGACATTGGGAATTTACATGATTTAAATGAGTATCTAGATTGGATACTAGTTTTTGTGCCAGTTACTGTTGGTTATTCATTTTTGACAACCCTTGTGTATAGAGTTTTTTCCTGATTGCACTTGAACTAAACCGCGGGACATCAGTAGGTCTGTAGGCATTCAGCCGATTAGCTGGTCGTTTGTGTTTCAGTCAACCAAATCTTTTATCAATCGATTAATTATTCTATTAGGATTATAATGATTTTGATAAAGAAGCATGGAGTGAGTTAGCTGGACTTTTAGGAGTGACATGACAGTTTAAGTGCTTTTTTTCTTATAATAATGTTAGGAAAGACAGTCCATCTTTGAACAGGAATGGGGACCTTAGACATTTATCTCCTATTTATAACTCTATCCTCCAACCTAAATCAAAACAAGGAAAACAATAGTGCTAGCCAGTATGCTAATAGGTGTGAGAGTGCCCATTAAGGGCCTGAACCATTATGCAAAATATGTCTCAGGCACAGTTCGCACTTAGTGTAGTTCAGCAGACCGAGCTAACAAACAGAAACTGTAAACAAATAGGTGTGTTCAGTGTAGTTAGCTCCTCCCTTCAGACAGATATAAGGCAGTGTCCACCAGTAATCTGACCAGAACTGAAGAAGCAGCTTGGATGAGCGGCGAAACGTCTTCACTCTAAAAACTTTTTGTCCAGTTGACAGAATTGATGTTTTCTTTCACGATACAGACAGTAGTTTACTAGTATTTCTGTGTATAGCCATTTCTGATCCTAAACATTAGGAGAGCTTTTGTTCGTGCCACACCCTCTTTTTGATGACTAATAGATTCACAGGGTTTGTCTTTAGGCTTCCAAGCATTTCTTTAGTTGAGTACTAGAGAACTAACTGATAGTTTATTCAATGGATTTTACCATGTGTCTCTAATATACATTACAAAAGTCCAGATAATACCCTCTGAAATGAGTATCTAGATTGGATACTGTCTGGATACCCATCTCTGACAACCCTAATTTCAAAACAACATAATTAATTGTACTGATTGCACTTGGAATAAAAGAAAGATTTGGAGCAGATCCGTAGCAGTCCTCAGTGTTTGTGTGCAGTGTAACAGGAGCAGACGGTGGTGTCCGGGGAGAGGGAGGGGAAGGTGCAACCTGAGCCCACCGCCTGAGTCCCGCTCCTCAGTCCTCACCCAAATACACAGCCCCGCTCTCCCACTTTCATCAAGGCTCACTCCTCTTTGTGTTCTGGGGAGACACTAATGAAATTCTTCTGCTGTTGACTTTGAATTTCCTGCATTCCATGTTTTTTGCTCAAACGTGGCATTAAGAACACAAATATTGTTACAGTCTTAATGCAAAACCAGTGCTAAATGTCCTCTTTGTCTTCATCAAAACATACTTGAGGGTTATATCTATCTTGAGAGCAAATAGGCTAAGGTTTCACATGAAGGCCTAGTTTAAACGCATTAGATATTACTCATTGTCTTTGCATTTTTGAAAGGAGACAGCTTGCAATACAAACTATATACCATTTATGCTTTTGTAATAGTGGGGCGTATACATGCACGTACCTGCTAGAAAAACTTTGGTAACTTATCAGCTTTACTCTATAACACAAAAAGAAATAGATATTTGGTTTGAGTTAAAGATGCACTGTTCGTTTCCATGGAGATGTTACTCCGTCCTCTACAGAATGGCATTTTACTTTTCATTCTAAGGAACATAATCTAGGCAAAGCACTAAACTTTCCATGGTGACAAGCAGGGAACAGACCATCACCACCACCACCAGAAAAGTTGCATAGTGCGCTTTATTAGAAGTTTATCTTATTTAAGATAGGGCCAAAAAGACAGTATTCCCTTTCTGAATGACTAAGCTAAGTAAATCCTGTTGCCATTCTAGCTAGTGTTTGCAACATGAAGAGGAGTTGTATTATGCACTGACTTGTAGATTCCTTCTCCCTGTTGGAGTCATCGCTCGTTTATCTTTCTGATAACAGTTTACAGAGTTCAGCATAAGAGATAAAACTTGGATGGGTTGCTGTTTTGCAGACAGACGCATTGATCCTGTTTCTGTTCTGAAATGTGAGAGGTGTATGTTGTAACCTCTAGACGCGCCTCCAGGCCCATACAGACAGATGATCTAACTTCTGTCTGTTCCATATTATTATTGCTGTAGATTCACAATCCTCCTGTAATGACTGAGTACACACAGGATGTGACACAAAGGCCCAGATGTGGCACACACCAGCACTGATACCGCTGGGCTCTGATGACTTCACAACATTCTATGGGCCAATAATATTTAATACAGATGGGATCAGCAAAAATTGTGTTCAAATGCAGGTTTTCGTTTTAATATAGCAGGTTATAGGGGTCTCTAATAGAAATGACCAGGTTCAACATTTGTGAATTCATGTTTTAGACAAATAATCAATAGAGAAATCTGACTCTTGCCCCCATCTGGGAGCATGACATCATCACATTGTAGAATCTGTAAGCCACCAGTGGGATGAACAAAGGTATAAGTCAAGTCAGATACAGTGACCGCATATGGCCTCACATGCCAAAAAAGTTGGACTCTGGTGTTTGGCAAGATGAATACCATTAAAGCTAAGATGAAGGTAAATGAGACACACTGCCTGAAGGAACTGTAAAAGTTACGAGAGGAACTGATTGAACAAGAAGACCGGAGCAGAAGAAACACTGCGGACATTGCTTTCTATCTGTCTATATCCTGGATGAGCAGAAACGTCTTCACTCTAAAACTTTTGTCCAGTTGACAGAATTGATTTTTTTCTTTTGCTATGTTTAAACTCAATGTTTAATAATCAGGTCCTGGACTGTGACCAAGGGGTTTGGTCGAAGACCTGATTTCATCTTTGACTGAATGTCTCTACCCACCCTCACCCCCTATTTCACTCTGTCTATTCATATACAGCCTGAAATCTTTTGGGGATAAGAATCCAATGCAGTTCAGTACATGTTTGATCTAGATTGCATTTATTATTTTATTATGTGTAACAATTCTACAGTTTGATTTCATTTCTTGTAAATCTTTCAGCCCTTCTTGTTCGAAACGCCTTTTAACAAGTGTGTATTTTGTTTTCTTTTTACAACGACCAGGTGCTAGTCTCATTATAGTCTATGGGGCCAGCTCCTGTGGGCACCTAGTTACTTTCAAACCTCCCTTTCATCTGACGGCTTCCTCTGCTCCCACGTACCTGCTCATTTACTTTCCCCAAACCTTTGATTAATCACCGAAATAACTATAATTTTTAATGTGGTTTTGAGTTTGGCACAGAAACAATTAAAAGCTATTGTTCCCCCGTGTTCATGTTTGCTAGATGACACATGAAAAAATGTGTAATAAATATACAATGGAATTTATGTTCTTAATAACACAGATGCCAGACCACAAATTAGTTTCAGGGGTTTGAAATATGAGCTTAAAATTGGAAATCAGCTCAAGCGATTAAATGTGCTGTTGGCATTCACTCACTCAGATTGTTACGATGTTGTTGCGCCTCATTGTAATTATAGTGGATACAAGTGGTTCACAAATACAGGGTAGAGCTCCGATGATTGATGGACAGGATTTTGGTTCCTAAAATCCATCAATTAACTCACTTATTTTTACTACATAATCTTATAAATGACTTCATCAGCATTATTTAGTGAAAGAAAATTAGGCAAAACAACAAGGAAAGCAGTTGTTAAGTCTCACCACGTGAAGCTAAACCAGGCCATAAATGGGTCACCATGCGTTTGGCCTTTTAAAATGTGGGTACCATAAAAAGGCCTTTGAAAAAAATCACGCTGAGGCAGTAATTCCCAGCTGGTGGTGGCTCTGCAAAATGGTGGCCCTAACCCAAAATGTGGGACGAGAGTAGCTCAGTTGGTAGAGTGTTCATCCGCTTATCCCAAGGTTGGATGTTTGAATCCTGCTCTCGACATGAAAACCATCATTGGTATAGTGGTCAGATCCACTGACTCACAAGTCGGCAGTGCGTTCCAGCTCCTTGGACAAGACACTTGACCCCTCTCGCTCCTAGTGTCTGCGTACTCTGGTGTATGAGTGTCTATCTGGACCAGTGAGTGGTTCCTTGATGTAAAGTGCTTTGAGTGTCTTGAAGGTGGAAAAGTGCTTTATAGAAATCTGATCATTTGACCAGTTAACATAAAAGTGGATCTGCCGAAATCTTCCTCAATGTTTTTTTTTTTTTTATATTGCATCTCTCGAATGGAGGACACACTGGGCTCACACTGCAGCATTACTGTTTCTGTGTAAAGTTGTCAGTGTTTTGACCTGGTTTATTGTTAAAGGGCCCATATTACACTGTTTTCTGATCTATGTTATAATGTTGTTTCCTCATAACAAACATACCGGGAGATGTGTTTTGTTTCATTCACAAATGTTACTCACAAATCCTGCACATTTAGGCAGTTCTCTCAAGCAGAAAACACTCTGTTCCACCTTGTGATGTCATGTGGTAATACAGGAAATGCTCCACTGTTTTTAAACTCCATACACCTTCACTAGAATCATTTGGTTAATTTCAGCCCTGGAATTGCCAATTTCTACTGAACAAAAGGTCAAAGGTAGCTGTTAACTTGCTTCATGACATCACAAGGTGGAACAGAGCATTTTGGGCTTTGGGGATGTAGACAGACTAATAATGAATGAACATGTGTGAATGAAACAAAACACAACTTGTATGTTTTTGAGGAGGTAACAGTATCCTAACATGGCTTAAAGCTCATAATATAGGGCCTTTAATATATCTGTATTCACTTTGCGTATTCACATGAAACAAAAACTGACACTTTTACTATCTTATCAACAAGTAGTAGTATTATTCAAACCCGACGAGCCACTTGTGTCACTTTGTAGATTCATTTGGTAAGAAAAATGTTTAGGTTCAACACTTCAGTTTGGAATGAATAAATCAAATCAAACTATATCCTAGACGAAGCATTGGACCCTACCTGCCCTCAGCCCATTCACTGAGACCCTTTCACCGTAATCGCTTTTTGTATTCACATTGATGGATTAGCGGCGTTTCCTCTTCGGGACTTTGGACTTCCCATCGGGGTCAAGGCTGTGGCCCGCAAAGCTCCGACCGCCACACTGCCGCGGTCACGAGATATGCACAAGAATGTTAATGACTGAGTACACACACATACATGAGGCTCCTTACACACTTGTATTAGTCTGTGTCACCAATGCGTGTGTGTGCAAACAGCAGATTAGCCTCGGTGCCTGTGATTTATGGCACTGTGGGGCATGTTGGTCAGTCATTGAGCTCCTGTGAAGTTTCTATAATGCCTGAGGAATGAGCGGCTCGCCTTAACCTGTACCTGCAGCTGAACGGGCTTGCACAATGTTAAGGAAGAGGATGACGTGTCGCTGGGGTTTTCTGGTTAAAAAGTGTTGAAAGGTTCAGCCTATTTAAATTATGGCGTCCCACCCGAAACTCATAAGCGGAGGTGGAGAGAGAGGAGGAACTTGGTGCACAAGCAGGGTTGTGGATTTAGTTGAATTTTAAGAGATTTAGTCATTTCTTAGCGTCAGCTCTCTTCTCCCCTCCCTCTCTCCCTCTCCCCCTCTCTCCCCCTACTCTCCTTAAATCTCCCTCTCATCTCCCCCTCTGTCTCTGTCTCTTTCTCTCCCTCTCCTCCCCCTCACCTCACCTCTGCTCCCTCTCCTCTCTCTTCCCCTACTCTCCTTTTATCTCCCTCTCATCTCCCCCTCTCCCTCTCTCTCTCTCCCTCTCCCCCCTCACCTCACCTCTGCTCCCTCTCCTCTCTCTCCCCCTACTCTCCTTCTATCTCCTTCCCATCTCCCCCTCTCCTCACCTCTGCTCCCTCTCCTCTCTCTTCCCCTACTCTCCTTCTATCTCCTCCCCCTCCCCCCCTCACCTCACCTCTGCTCCCTCTCCTCTCTCTCCCCCTACTCTCCTTCTATCTCCTTCCCATCTCCCCCTCTCCTCACCTCTGCTCCCTCTCCTCTCTCTCCCCCTACTCTCCTTCTATCTCCCTCTCATCTCCCCCTCTCCCTCTCCCTCTGTCTTTCTCCCTCTCCTCTCCCTCACCTCAGCTCTGCTCTCTCTCCTCTCTCCCCCTACTCTCCTTCTATCCCCTCTCTTTCTATCCCCCTCTCTCTCTCCACCTCTTCTCACTCCCTCCCCTCCCCCGTCTCCCTCTCCTTTGTTGAATTTTAAAAGAGATTTGGTCATTTCTTAGCGTCAGCGATCATCTTGGGTCTTTTTAATGGAGAGTCCCACAGCCAATCCTCTGTCTGTATAAACATGCACTTTGGAGAATATTTCAGATTTTGACAAAAAAGTGACAGTTACGGTGGAAATGGTAGTGATTAAGTGTCTATTCAGGTAATAAAACTGAACTAGAAGGTTCAACAAAATAAAAATGTGATGAATTTTTTTGGCACATCGCCCAGCTCTATGCACAAGTAATGATGAGTAAAGTAAGAAATAAGAGGGTAGGGTTTAAAATGCTCAAGTAAAGTATATAAAGGAAATATGTTGATCCATTAAAGTGAAGTCACATGTTAAACGCATGCGTCAACTCCACTGACTTATATAAATGTGGGTGAGACACTTTGGCCTCAGTTTTTATATAAATCAATCAAATACAGGCTGTAAGAACTTAACTGTTACATGTCTGGCCAAAATATAAACTCATGTTACATCATATCATCTGTTTTAGCTCATGATATTAACTTCAAGGTGTATGTTTAATTTTGTAAGTTTAGTAAGTTTAATTTTGTTTGAATTTATGTGGTGGAAATAGGAGCTTGTATTGCTTATGTCTGAAGTAGAAAAAGGACAAACTGTTTGTTGCTGTTGTTTGATGTGGTGTGGAGATGCAAGGCGAGGCAAGGCAAATTTATTTGTATTACACAATTCAAACACAAAGTAATTCAAAGTGCTTTACAGAATAAGAAAGACATTAAAAGCACAATCCAAACAAATCAAAACATAAATAATCATCGTAAAATTAACATTAAAAGAGAAAAGTGCAGAATAAAAACCTTTTAGTCATATGCAGCTAAACAGAACCATTTGCAACCTGGATTTAAACATTGTCAGAGTAGAGGCCTGTCTCACATTTTCAGGAAGAATGTTCCAGGTTTTAGCTGCATAAAACTGAAATGCCAATTCTCCATGTTTAGTCCTGACTCTGGGCACCAGCAGGAGGCCGGTCCCTGAAGTCCTCAGAGTGCGAGATAAGTCTCTCTAAGTCTGGTTTTGACAGTATATCTTTGATTTTTGCAATGTTTTTAGATGGTAAAAAGCTGCAGATGTTATTGATTTGATGTGGCTGTTAAAGTTCAAGTCTGAGCCATTATTACCCCTAGATTTCTGGCCTGATTTGAAGGTTTTAGAGCGAGAGACTGAAGGTGACAGCTGACAGTTTCGCTTTGTTTCTGTGGGCCAAAAACTATGACTTCAGTCTTGTCTGAGTTTAGCTGGAGAAAGTTGTTTTGCATCCACACACTGATCTGTTGGATGCAGTGGCAGAGTGAATCCACTGGTCCATATTCACCTGCTGCCAGTGAGATATAGATCTGAGTGTCATCTGCATAGTTGTGGTAGGACACATTATTGTTGCATATTAACTGGCCTAACGGCAGCATGTAGGGATTGAACAACAGGGGTCCCAGGATTGACCCCTGGGGCACCCCACAAGTCAGGGCCATGTGATCTGAGAGATAGTTTCCAATTTCAATTATTGTTGATATTAACTGGCCTAACGGCAGCATGTAGGGATTGAACAACAGGGGTCCCAGGATTGACCCCTGGGGCACCCCACAAGTCAGGGCCATGTGATCTGAGACACAGTTTCCAATTTCAACAACGCACTTATATAAACCAAATGCTTCAGTCCCATGTTAAAATGAGAGAAGAATTATTTTGGACATGAACAACCAAAATAAAACATTCCTAAATTCATTCATACTAAATACTCTCTTGCTCAATGAAAACCCCTGTAGGGCAGCAATCAAATTCAATTTTGAAGGGTTGTAAGTATCAAGTTGCATTTCATGTTTCCATCTTCTCTCAGGTGTTAATGCTCTTGATGTGCTTAAAATGGGCTTGTAACTGGATCCTGAATTCGAAACATAAATCACTAATCTAATCACAATCATAAAAAATGTCAGAAACATTTTCCAGATTTGCACAGTCCAAAACTCCTCCTCCTCTCATCAGTTGTTAATAATGCGTAGGCCTATATTATTTTTACTCCATAACCTTGTGTCTGTGCTAGAACAAAGCACACACAGTATATACTCAGTCCTGTTTGTTGACACACTGCTTCCCTCCCTTCACTTTTCTCTGGTTAAACACATCTATTACTTTCTCAGCTCTCACAAAAACACCAATCCTCCTCTCTAACCTCTTTCCACTCTCTCTCTCTCCCCCTCTTCTCCCTTTCTCTCCCCTCCCCTCTTTCCCCCTGCTTCCCTTCTCCCTCTCTCCTCCTCATCTCTCTCCCCCTTTTCTCCCTCTTCCTTCCTCTCCCCTCTCCCTCCCTCTCCCCTCCTCTCCACCTCTCTCCACCTCTCTCCACTCTCTCTACCCCACTCTCCACCTCCTCTCTCTCCCCCTACTCTCCTTCTACCTCCCTCTCTTTCTTGCTACCTCTTCTCGCTCTCTCCCCCTCAACTGTCTCTCTCTCCTTCCCCTCTCCTCCCCCCCACTCTCCTTCTATCTCCTGCTCATCTCCCCCTCTCTCTCTCCCGCTCTCTCTCTGTCCTTCTCCTCCTCACCTCACCTCACCTCTGCTCCCTTTCCTGTCTCTCCCCCTACTCTCCTTCGATCTCCCTCTTCCTCCACCTCTTCTTACTCTCTCCCCCTCCCCTGTCTCCCTCTCCTCCCCTCCCTCTCCCCTCTCTCCCCCTACCCTCCTTCTATCTCCTCTCTCCCCTTCTCCTCCTCTCCCTCCCTCTTTCTTTCAGCATCTGGCTCAGTTTGCCCTCACCTGTGCGCTCCTGTTCTCCATTAGGCTTCTCTTCTCACAGTTTTCTGAATCCTGACGCTCGGGCCGTCACTCTTTCATCGCACACTTTCACTGCGGCCGATCGGGTGTCACATGGTGCTTCAGACACGTCAGTCCAAATGTACGTAGCATTGGGTTTGTTAGTCAAAGGGCTCAACTATCAAAGCACACGTTATGCAAAATGGACTTTTATGAGCTTCTAATGTTATAACAGTGTTCCCTCATTGTTAGTTTACTCAGAGTTGTAGTTTGACTGTTTCGTGGTTTGAGTGAGGCTTGAAAAATACTTGGAAAATGTTCGTTTTCACCTGTCACCTATCCCCACTCGCTGCTGTGTGCTAACTTGCAAGACGTAATAGTTTTAGTGAATGAACCTCTCAATCAGTGCACATTTTTTCTATTGTAATTTTGACATAGACCTGTCCAAGGCTACGGGTTGAAACTGGCACTTATGCTAAAACCTGGTACGTGGCATCTGCTCTTTTATATAAGGTTAGTTTCTGCGCTTTGTCCTCGATCAAAAAAATAAATTCAAATTATTAAAAAACGGATGCCAGGTCTCACAAAGCACATTTTTGTTTTGACATTTACAATTCGGCACATTTATGATTCACTGGAATATTATCGGAAAATTTGGAAAAATCAGAATTCTCCCAAAGCTTTGTTGATATGGCCAACCCGTATTGAAGTTGCTGTACTGAGGCGTCAGTAAAGTTGAAATGATCATATTACTGTAAGTGTAAGACGGTGTATAAATGCCAACAGCTTGTTTCATTTTGTGATGTGGTTTCCAATGGAGACCTGCCTCTTGGGGATAATAAATTCCATGTCAAAGTGAATGTAATGTGATCAGCTGAAGCTTGTACAGTTGCACCAGTGCATGTGTGAGCGTCTCTCTGACAGTTTAATCTCTGTGTTAAATGTTTCCTCAACATCTCACGGCTTTGACTTTTCAGTTTTTATTCGGCCACAACCCCAGACCCATCCTGACCACGTCTGTGTACCACAGACCACTGCAGCCCACTCCAAATGTCTGTAAAAGCAATCTCTCTCTCTCTTCATATTCTTTTCTTACCCTTTGCCTCTCTATCTCTCTCCCTGTCCTTCACCTGTCCTTTTTCTGTGTCCACTCTCTCTTGACAAAGTGCCAGCCTTGACTTCTTACTTTTTCTTTCTGTCTGTCTCTGTGTTCTATCGTTTTTCTTTCTCTTTCGCTTCCCTCTCTCCACACCCTTTTCCCCCAATTTCAGCCTCTTCTCTCTCATCTTACTAAGTTTTTCATCCACTTTTCCTTCTCTCTCCTCCACTTTTTCCTTCTTTCTTCTTCTTTTTACTCCAACTCTCTCCTCCATCTCTCTCACTCCTGTCTTGTTCTCTCTCTCTCTCTCTCTCTGTCCCCCCCTCCTTCTCTTCTCTCACTCTTTTTCTCCTCTCTCTCTCACTCTCTCTCTGTGTCTCTCTACCCCCTCTTCTCCCTCTCTCTCACTCCCAATTTTTTTCAGTTATTGACAAACTAATAGCCTCCCCCCTCTCTTTCTCCTCTCTCTCTGTCTCTCTGTCTCTGTCTCCCTCCCCTCCTCCCTCTCTCTCTTCCAGTCTTTTTCGGTCATTGACAAACTGATAGTCTTTCCTTCTCCCCCCCTCCATCTTTCTCCTCTCTCCTCTCTGTCTCCCCCTCTCTCTCTTCCTCCCTCACTCACACCTCTCTCTCTCTCTCTGTCTCTCTCCCTCCTCTCCTCCCTCTCTCCCCCAGTCTTTTTCAGTCATTGACAAACTGATAGTCTCCCCCCCACACTCACACCTCTCTCTCTGTCTCTCTCTCTCTGTCTCTCTCCCTCCCTCATTCACACTTCTCTCTCTCTCTGTCTCTCTCTGTCCCCTCTTCCCTCTCTATCTCTCTCCCAGTCTTTTTCAGTCATTGACAAACTGATCCTCTTCCCCCCTCCTTCTTTCTCCTCTCTCTCTCTCTGCCTCACTCACACCTCTCTCTCTCTGTCTCTCTCTCTGTCTCTCTCCTTCCCCTCCTCCCTCTGTCTCTCTCTCCCAGTCTTTTTCAGTCATTGACAAACTGATAGTCTTTCCTTCTCTCTTCCCCTCTCTCTCTCTCTCTCCCTCACTCACACCTCTCTCTCTCTGTCTCTCTCCCTTCCCCCCTTCTCTCTCTCTCTCCCAGTCTTTTTCAGTCACTGACAAACTGATAGTCTTTCCTTTCCCCCCCTCTCTTTCTCCTCTCTCTCTCTCTCTCTCTCCCCCCCACTCACACCTCTCATTCTCTGTCTCTCTCTCTGTCTCTCTCCCTCCCCTCCTCCCTCTGTCTCTCTCTCCCAGTCTTTTTCAGTCATTGACAAAGTGCCAGTCTCCCCTGTTGTGTGGCTGTCAGCGCGCCCCTCCCCTGGGTGATTATGGGGTGCAGCTCTGAGTGCAGCTCTGGCAATAAACGCAGGGCACACCAGTCTTTACAATAACACAAATATCCAGAGCCAACCTCCACTGCCACACCTCCACCTCTCTCTTCTGTTTATTCTCTCCAGTTTCCTCCCTCCTTCTGCCCATTACAGGCCCCCTTCTGTTTTTACACACCCTAAACATTTTAGGGGAAGCCAAAAAGAGGTTTGTGGAGTTGTCAAGCCATTAATTTGCACTTGACTAGATTCCTCTATTTAAAGTGAGACTAAACACTAAATCAACTTTTTTTCTACTGAACTACAAAACTAAAATAGCATTATCTATAGACATTTTTTGGCAGCTTTAGTCCAAACGAGGTATATTTGCAGCATTCTGGTCAAAACTGCTTAAATCTAAGTGTGTGCTGCCTTCAGTGGCCTCTGCATTTCCAGTAGTTGGTGACATCACACAGCACTGCCCTGATTCCAGCCAGGTGTTTCTGATTACAAACACTTGGCTGCAGGGGCGGAGTTTGAAGTGTGGATGCCCTTTAGACCAATCACACTGTTCCTTATATGTCCAGACCCCGCCCTTACCCCGCTCTTTTGCTTTAGTCCTCCTGGTACTGCCCCCAGTTTAGCAGCTCTGTTTGAATTGTGGGTGTGGGCAGACTTTAGGGGTGTAGTCCCACTCGAGAACTGAAGCGTCATTGTGCTGCTGAAATTACACCTGTGAGGGCCGGGCGATTTCACAAAATTGATCAATTCGAATTTTAACTTTCAGTATTACTTTCCTGAACATACACAAGACTTGTAATCAATGCCATTCAACAGAACAAAGTCACATTTTCTTCTCCAAAGTCTGAACTCTGCTCCAAACCACATGCTTTTACTGACAGAGGCTGTGGACCGCTGCTTTGGAAATTAGATTTGAATTGTTGCCCAGCCATTCCATAACTATACCTGGACTGAGGGAGTTACTGCAGCCTTATACAGGTCAGATGACCTGCAGAGCCCTGGGGTCAGCTGACCAGCTCCTGCTGCTGCGCCCAAAGCCAGGCTCAAGACCAGAGGAGACAGAGCCTTTTCTGTGGCAGCGCCCAGACTATGGAACAGCGCCCTCTGCCTGTCAGATCCTCTCAGCCATTAACATAGTCTAACACTAGACTGAAACCCACCTCTTCTCCCTGGCATTTAACACTAGCTAGACAGGATATCTTGGTGTTTTATTGTTCTTTTCCTATGTATCATGTTATTTGTACGTCTGTTTTTGTTGACTTTTATGTGAAGCACTTTGATCAGCTGGAGTTGTTTTAAATGTGCTATAGAAATACACTTGAATTGAATAAACCAGGACTTCACAAGAACCTTTGAATTATGACTAAACTGTCTGCCTTATCTGCCAGTGAACTTCGTTTAAAGCTACCATCTGTAAGTTTATTTGATTTTTTTCACCAGTAGGTGGCAGGTGTGAAACCTGTTCCCCCCTCCCCTCACCTGGCCCCTCCCCTCACCTGACCTTGGTTCAGACTGTGCTCTCTGCTCTTCTTCTGTCAGGTCAAAGCTGCCACACTATCAGACAGCAGTAATGTAGGTAGCATCTAGTGGTGGTATGTGAGAATACAACAGGAGCAGCTTGGCCAACCTAATTACAAATGGTAGCTTTAAGTGCTATTTCTAAAGATTGTTTAGCATCTAAAGGTGCCTTTTTCGTAATATCACTTTGTGGAAATAAACTGAAACTGTGTTTCCCCACTAACAAATCAAGTCCCAATAAGTTTAATAACACAATAGTTCTGTAATCAAGACTACTCACCCTAAAACAAGATTAATATTGTCATTTCAAGTCATTTTTTCACATGGTTTTACAGTGTATGTGTAACTTTCTGTATGTGACTGGGGCCACTTGTTTGTGGTCCCACACTTTGGAGGATACACAGAAATGGTTTTTAGTTTAAAAAGAGCCCAAACCTGTTTATCTGCAGCAGAAATATTTAGAACCATTACAAACCACGTTTCACACACATCAGATGGATTTACAACACGGCAGAGCCCCCGCGTGACCTTATACTGCTCAATCTGTGGGACCTTTTTCTGTTAACATTTAGTCCATAAAAAATACATTAACTTTCCATTTGGAGAAGTGTTTGTGCACATGGGTTTGCTTAGTTGCAGAAAATTGGAACAAATTAGATATTGTTGTGGATCCAGGAATTAATAAACAAAAAATCTGGACAACGGCAAACATCTGTAAACAAAGGAATAACTTACATTTGAAGAGCCTTTTTCACATGTTGGTCACAGTAGCATACACTGCAAAATATGAAGATCTATAGATTTGCAACAATGACATGTTGACAGTGACTGATGAATATTAGATTTAAATTAGACTTATTATGCAAAATCCACTTTTAACCACTTTTAATCATGTTATAGTTGTTTCTGCTTCTCATTTGCCCTCTCTCTTACCCTCTTGTTTTTGGAGTGATTCATGCATGTTTAAGCAATCTTTAATCGCTCATTTTCAAGAAGCCATATTGGCGATCAATCCCCGTTTTCACTGCCACCAGTACACGCCCAATGCTCTCTACTTACTTCGTTCTCCAGTTGTATTTTCTTAATCGATGATACACGTAGGATACGGCAGCTTCGCGCAGTCATTTTGGTACAAATGAAAAAAAGTCCGCAACTCACTAGCGTGATCTGCAGCTATCCATCAGAGGTGCCGACTCTTTGTTGTGACATTTACGGCGATGTCAGCTGCCCACAGGCACCACAGTTTTCTAACGCGAAAGTCAGATGACTTGTTTCTTTTATTAAGTCATTTTAGATGAATATTGATAATATTTAAATGTGCAAATTATAACATAATGATCCACGGGTGTCATAGATTATAACTATAGATTAGACACAAGCACAATAGGTCTTTTTAAATGTTTGCATTTTCTTTACTTTAAAGCTGCAGTATGTAACTTTTCTGGTGGAGGGCCCATCAGACATGCTTGTCTGAAAATGCTATTGTTTTGTTCCACATTATAGTAAAAAATATCTTGCATATTTTCAAATACTGCACTTTTTATTCCCAAATTGACTTGGTTTGATGGAGTCGTCTGCTTGTCACCATGGCAATTGCCAAGTTTTATGCCATTTTGTGGAACATTCCAGGCAAAGAAACAACATATCCATGGAGAATAAGGTTTCGGACCCTCCACCTAAAAACTTATGTAGTGCCCTTTAGAAAAAAAACAAAAAAAACCAAAAAAAAAAACCAACACATCCAACAAAACTTTAGAGTCTCAAAGTGAGTCATTTTACTGTAGGAAACAGCTGATGCGAGGTCCGCTTTAATTTTGATAGCTCACAACTTTTAGCTTGTGGTGTGCTGTCCCTTTGCAGCAGTCTTTGACATCCGATTCTTCTCGTGTCTATGGCCTGCGCTTTTTGTCACACGTTTAATACTCGTTTAAGTCTGAAAAATCCTGTAATGTGTGGCGAGCTTTATATGCCATCTTGAAACCAGCTGGAAAAATCATAGTTTTAACCAATGCAAGTATCCTTTTTGTGCAGTGTATAGTGTGATGTCTCAAATTAAATAGTAAATCAACAGCACATGAGTAGTACATTCAATTCCGATTACCATTCACAATTCACTTTAGTCATTTTTCTTCCCTCAGGCTCTGACTTCTCGACTCACCCTGAGTAATAGAAACACATGCATTGCCTGGGCCTGTCACGATAACACATTTGGAAGCATAATATATTGTTACACAGAAATATTGCAATAAACGATAATATTGAAACTACTTTAGTCACTGAGACAAAGTAAGATAATCCCAGTAAATTTATTTTTAAATATTCTGTATCACTTAAAGCAGCCTGAGCAGCAAATAAATAGCAGAATGAACCAATAATTAGCCATAGAAGTGATCTATACAAGCCTCTACAGCTCTTATTACCTTATTGACCTGATTACATAAAAATGACAAATAAAACCTCACTTTTGCAAAGAAATTGTACACATGATACATATTGAGCCCCAAAATAAATTGTTCCAGCTTTCATATATCGAACCATATGTCAATATAGTATTTATTATCGTGAGAGAGAGCTAGCTTTGCTTTTCTCTGTGAGGACGCGGCTAATCCTTGGGAGATCCTTGTGACAGTGGCAGAGGGCCATAGGGTGTTAGCGCTCGGAGGAATGCCTTTGACTCTTGATCCATTCGGTTACACTGCGTCTCAGATGCCTCTTCACATGGGAACCGTTATGCGTATGCGGGCGCGTTATGTGTACGCGGGCCTGGCGCGTTCCTGCTCATTGTATAAACTCGACAACTCCCTCCCGCTCTCAACGCCCAAACGCCACTGTGACAAGGAATATTACAGCTGTTACGAGGGCAGCTGTGTGCATTCAGGGAGGGCAGGAACGAATCACAAAGAGAAAAAGACAGAAAGAGAGAGTGAACATTGAAAGACAAGATCATTCTGGAAAAGTGTGACTGTGGTGCAGCTGCTGTCTATCGGATCACTGTATCCAGGCGTGTTATTCTTAAAGACGATGTTTTGAGAGCGTTTATATTTGTGTGGTTCAGTTATGGGGTCAGTACTGTGTCTGCGTACTTCAACTATATGCAGTATATTTACAAGTTAATCCAATGTTAAACCAATGGAGATTTTCAGGCAGATAAATGTATTTACCAGCAGTGGTGGAAGAAGTACTCAATTTTGTTACTTAAGTAAAAGTACAGATACTGGAGCAAAAGAATACTCAAGTAAAAGTAAAAGTTTCACATGAAAAAATCTAATTAAGTAAAAGTATTAAAGTACCTGTTTAAAAATGTACTAAAAGAGTAAAAAGTAAAAGTATTTTGCGCAGATTTTGAGATCTAATGAAGCTTCAGATGTAGTGATTTTGATAAAGATTTGTTCTGAATTTTGTTCAACAGAAATAATTGAATAGATTTTTATTTGTATGTTTGTGTTTGCTAAAACGTCGCACTTTTCAGCAGGTTTCAAACTATCATAAAAAAATTTAATGGAGTAGAAAGTACAGATACCTAAAGTTTATACTTAAGTGCAGTGCATTACTACATTTACTGCGTTACATTCCACCACTGCTGTTAATGAAGATAATCCACTATTGCTTTTTTGAGAACTTAATGACCATTCAAAAGATATTAAGTTTTGAACACTTTTTTTTTAATTACTATGGCAACAGTCCTAATTTTCATCACTCTGAAACCAATGAACACGACAAGAAAGAGTGGGGAGAGACATTAGGCAAAACCAATGAGTAGAACAAGAAAGAGTGGGGAGAGACATACAGCAAAAAACAATGAGTAGAACAAGAAAGAGTGGGGAGAGACATTCAGCAAAAACCAATGAGTAGAACAAGAAAGAGTGGGGAGAGACATTCAGCAAATTGTCACAGGTTCAAAGTCAAGACACAGGCAGGCGATGTGTACCACAACCAAACTTACCACGCTCTTGAAGTGAAGATACTAGATTTTATTACATCACATTTTATCAGATGTGGTGGGATGAGAAAATATTCTCAGAAGACTCGAGATTGGGTTCACATTAACAAGATTTTTAACTTTTTTTAAAATAAAGTTTACAATTTTGGTGTCATTTTTTGCTTTTAGTTTTGTAGCACAGAGGTTTTGAAGTACAGAGATGTGACTCACCAGCACTTAACCCTTTTATGTTAGTTCCAAGTGTAAAAATGTGGTTTAATCAACAGAGCGTTTACCTCTGAACTAGAAGCTCTCCAGTTTTGGCACTGGTTTCCTCTCCTCTTGTCATCCCTTTCTCCCGTCTTTCGCCTGTGTGGTCTCTCATTACTTTGGCTCAGGGCTCAAACATTCTTGTGGCTTTGCTGAATGTTTTACCTGATGTAATGCGTGTCTCAAGAACTCAAGGTTAGATCCCAGGGAGCTACATTTATTCATTGTTAAATTAAACTGGAGTCAATTTTTGAGTAAAATGTTGTAGTTTTACCACATTTTGTACTTATATTTGTGTAATATTTGAAGTAACAATACAACTTGACCCTCTGCAAATAAATACATCAGCGTTACAATAGTTAACAGTAAAAGCAATATTTGATTTGAACATCTTTACCTCATATCTGGAGACACAAAGGCCGTGTTTATACAATTTGAAATAAAAATTCTACCTTGTGTTGACCAAATACATCACTACTTTAAAGGTACAGTATGTAACTTTCCGGAGGTGGCGAGTCACCTGCATGAATCCATGGAAATAGAAAGTTAAAACCATACTTCGAAACAGTCTCCATGGAAATTGAGTGGTGAGATTCACTGACCCAAAGGTTGGCGGTGAAATTCCAGCTCCCTACAGATGAATGCTGTCGTTGTGTCCTTGGGCAAGACTCTTAACCCACCTTACCAGTGTCTGCAGGTGTATGAATGTGTGTGTGAACGGGTGAGTGGTTCCTTGATGTAAAGCGCTTTGAGTGCCTAGAAGGTGGAAAAGCACAATATAAAAATGTAAGACAGGGCACCTCTAGGTAAAAAAATAAGAGTCAGGTTTGTGGAGAAGCAAGCGTGCTCAGTTTTTCAGTGCAAATAAACACAACCTTTAACTTTTTAACTTGATCAACAATTTGGATGGCTACTTTTTACTTGTAACATTATTCTGAAGCTGCAGTCTTCTAACCTAAGAGTCCACCTCTGCTCTTTTCTCCGTGACAGTTGAGCTGTCTCCTCTGGCTCAGGTTTGCTAAAGCTCCTTGGACTGCGCAGCTCCATAAGTGTTCTGCCTTGGCTAGCTTAAACATACACACACATACCGCTACATGCATCCACTGGCGCTAACTTTATGCGATCATGCACTGGAAGATTTATGTGTCCCTCCACCTCCAAAAATCCACTATTCCCATATGCGTTTATTCCTTGCATAGTTTTCCTAAGTATGTGCGCACCTCTAACTTAATCGACCCCTTTGTTATTAGCTGCTATTTCTTGGGTTTCTCTTGCTACACTCCACCCTAGCTTCCCTGAGGACTGGGAGAGCAAAACTGAGCCTGAGGGATGCTCAGAATCGTATAGTAGAGTTAGCTTTTTAAAGATGCACTATGTAACTTTTCTGGCCACCTCCTCACTTGTCTGCATGGAGTTGTTATTGCCTTAGCTGGAATATTCCACAGTATGTTATTAAACTTATCTATCTACATGGAGACGACTCCACCAGGCAAAGTTACAGGTCAGATTTGTGGAGAGGCGACCCCGCTCACAGTTATAATGCACGTTTTTTGACAATAAAAACATGTGAAATTGAACGCAAAAAAGATACTCTTAATGCATACTGTGGAACATTCCAGGCAAAGCAGTAACATCTTTATGTAGACACGCCGGGTTGAGGATCATCCACTAGAAAAGTTACATGAAATGCAGATGTTTGGAGCTGGTTTAAGGTTCTGTGTAATTTCTGTTCCTGCCCACATGAAACAAAACCTGGCACAAAGTAAAATGTCTTCTTTATTACCACAAATAGACTATTGTTGTCAGTGGAAAGGACCATAAGCCACAAGATTAATGTGGCAAATTTGCAGACCCAATCTCTTACAGTGGTGGAATGTAACAAAGTAAAAGTAGTAAAGTACAGTACTTGAGGAGAATTTTTAGGTATCTGTACATTGCTTAAGTACACTTTACAGTGGATACTTTTACTTTTATTTCACTACATTTGAGACCAGGTATACGTACTTTCTACTCCACTATATTTTTGAACAGGACTGAAAAGTAAGTACTTTTCATATGATTTGAGGGGTTATTTTTGCCATGTTTGTGGTAACATCCTGACTAAAGTTTTTGAGTTCAAGCTTCGGCTTTGAGCAAACAAAAATAAATACACAAAATTCATAAGAAAAATGAAGAAATGGGTCTGTGTTGCAACAGCTGACTAAAATATGTATCATTTATCTATCTATATCTATTTCACTGCATTTAACACTATAACAATTTAACAACACTTTGTGAAATACTTTTACTTTTTACTCTTTAAGTACATTTTTAAACAGGTACTTAAATACTTTTACTTGGGTAGATTTTTTCATGTGATACTTTTACTTTTACTTTTTTACCTCTGTATCTGTACTTTTACTTAAGTAACAAAACTGAGTACTTCATCCACCACTGATCCCTGACAAATAACATGACTTTCAGTTAAACAAATAACATGACTTTCAGTTTTGAGTTTCTTCCAAAAACAGTAAGTTAAATTGTTAAATTGGCTCCTTCCCTCCATCTGCAATTACGACATTAATCTCTCAAATGTCATTAACCAAACCCATACGCGAGTGACCTCATACTGGGTTAACACTGTTTCTTTGCCTTGCCTTCCAGGTGTGTGCTGCGACAGGAGGGGGAGGGGCACGGGACTCGAGAGCGGAGCAGTGTGCGGCCTTCAATGATCAGGAATTCATGGGTCGACTCTACAACTGGGAGCCCTTCACTGAGGGTAAGAGGCGTGTAAGGTTTCAAAGTGTGATTAGGTTTATTGCAGGATTTGAATGAATGCAAGTGGGAGAGGGGAGGGAGAGGGAAGGGAGGGGGGAGGGGTGGGGGATGGGGTCTGTGTGCCTAAGTGAGTTCAAGTTATTTCTATTACGACAACTTGGCAGCTTTCCCCCTCTTTATGTAACCCACTGAAGCATATACCCTCCCTGAACCAATATATTGTTGTTTTAAAAGTTTGGTTCTTGGTTTTTACCTCGACCAAAGCGATTGCACTTTGGATTTGGACTTGGATAGGGGCAGTGACATAGACTGTATAAAGAAGTGGACTAAGGGCGTGTGCAGTTATAGGGAATTTGGAGCTGAGTTCCATATTTGGAATTCCGACCGCGAATATAATAGGAACCAAAGAACCAATCCGGAGTGAGGCTGTTGAAGGTTTAGCTGGAAGCAGACGCTTAGCAACGCTGTCAGTCAAAACTGTTGCTAACACTAGTAGGAGCAACCTCGGAGGGAAGGCACCTGATTTGTCTGTTATTAATGTTCATATCTTGAGCTACAGACACAATAGCGAAATAAAAATACCAGGATCATGTAGCGCAGGTTAATATGAACATTTTAATACCAAAATCACAAGCCTGACAGTAGCAGTTACGGAGAGAGGGCCGACAGTTTTTCAATAGAAAGTGAATTGGAGCCAGAGTTGATGGAGCCGGAAGACAAGCGCCCATGATCACTTCCTATTTGGAACGCGGCAGCTAGCGGGTTAGCTATGTCCATTTATATATACAGACTATGCTCAGTGATTGATAAATACAGTATATGACCCTGGCTGGTTACAATTTCCAATATATTGTGGATCTGTGCGTTTCTGTTGGATGCATAGATGGTCAAACATTTCTACCTTTTCTTACCCACTCCTCCTTTTGAGTGAGTGACAGGTGAATCTGACCAATCACAGTGCAGTGTGAACTTTGAGTAGAATGGTTTTACTTACTTTTTAAAGACATTCTGAACCTAGTGTTCAATAAAATTTTGATGTATCTAAAATGTCACTAAAATGTGTAGCTTACGGGCTTCATTGGTTTGTTAAAGCGGGACTAAGCACCACATTTCAAATAGAGCTGCTAAACCGGGCAGAACCTGGAGGACTAAAGAAGAGAGTGGGGGGGAGGAGGGGCAGTGAACAGTGTCATTGGTCTCACAGGTATCCACACTTCAAACTCCTCCCCTGCAACCTGTTTGTAATCAGAAACACCTGTCTCTAATTAGGGCAGTGCTGTGTAATGTCACCAAGCACTTAAACATGCTCTTAAACTCATTTTTAAACATTTCCTACCAGAAAGCTGTAAATGTACCTAGTTGGCACTAAAATTGCCAAAAAAAAGCACTAGGAACAGTAGACAGTGTGATTAAAACAGCAGTGGTGGATGAAGTACTCAATTTTGTTACTTAAGTAAAAGTACAGATACTGGAGTAAATAAAATACTCAAGTAAAAGTATCACATGAAAAAACTACTTAAGTAAAAGTATTAAAGTACCTGTTCAAAAATGTACTTGAAAAGTAAAATATAAAAGTATTTCATGCAGATTTTGAGATCTATAGTGAAGCTCTAAATGTAGTGATTTTGATACAGATTTGTGCTGAATTTTTTTAACAGAAACAACTGAGTTAATAGGGTTTTTTTCATTGTTGTAATAAAAAATGCTTTTACTTTTCAGTCCAGTTCAAAAATGTGGTGGAGTAGAAAGTACAGATACCTGCTCTCAAATGTAGTGAAGCAGAAGTAAAAAGTATCCACTTTAAAATGTACTTAAGTAAAGTACAGATGCCTAAAATTTGTAGTATAGTATTGCTTTAGTGTTTAGTTCCACTTTAATCTATATCTTCTTATCTTCTGTCCAACAAAGACATCCTCTCTTGCCAAAGGGGTAGGTTAATATTTTCTGTACTTGATTTGTGACAATGCATAAACTGCCCATGAACTGCAAGAAACATATTCTACTGTTCTGAAATGATAATGATTGCAATATGTGGCTAATGCCTTGGTGATTGCTTGGGCTTTCTACAGCACGCCCGAATAAAGTTCAAAGTTTGTTAATTTACACTGTAACTTAAGTCATTGTATTTGGTCTAGTAAAAATAAATGTGGGCTTGGCAGTTTAAGTATCTGTAAAAGACTTGGCGAACATGCTTTAAATGGAAGAGGGGAGGAGTGACATCGATCCAATGGATTTAAGTGAGTTAAACCCACTTATTCTAGCTTGTTGGCAGCTTTCCACCTCCCTGCCGCGTTCCCTCTGTGGGACTGGGACCGGCCCGTACACAGCGATGAGGGTGGCATATGGGACCCAGTGAAAGAGCAACCGCAACTCAATCTCGCTTTAGTCCTTGCACAAAACGTTGGCCCTCCTCTCCATTTTTCCTCTGGATTGTCCAATAATTCCCGCTGCCAAGCTTCCCCTCCCTGCACTGACTGAAGCACAGATTCCAACCCAGTGAGATAGAGAGAAAGAGAGAGAGAAATGAGAGAAAGAGACACAGGAAAGACAGTAGTCGAAGTTGACACATCACAAAGAAGTTGCGCGTCAACGTGGCTCGTGTATGTTAGTAATTGGACAGCTACAACTGCATGTGTGCAATGTGAAGAGTGCATTGCAAAAAATAACTTTAAAGGCTCACTGTGAAACTTTTCTGGCAGAGTCTCGTGAAGATGTTACTGCTTTTCCTGGAATGTTCCACGGTATGGCAACAAATATCCATCTTGCATTTATTCAGTTCAAGGTGTTTTTGTTGCTCGAAAATCCATTCAGAAACATGCATTCCTACAGTTCGTGGTCGCGTCTCCACAGATCTGAAGTGTAAACTGATGGTATTCCCTGTCTGTCTGCATGAACACTGACAAGTTTAATGCCATACAGTGGGACATTCCGGGCAATAACAGTTTTCATGGAGATGAGCTGAGGTTATCTAAACTCAGAATGTTTCGTTTACTGTACTTATTGTTGGGGCGATAGTAGCTCAGTTGGTAGAGTGTTTGTTTTATTGTGCTCTTGATTATCTTGACATCTGACAGAAGTAGTAATAGTAGTAGTATAGCAGAAGTAGTAGTATAGTAAATGGTAAATGGTCACATTTTTATATAGCGCTTTCCCTCCTTCAAGACACTCAAAGCACTTCACATCAAGGAACCACTCACCCATTCACTCACTCACTCATACACCAGTGTACGCAGACACTGGATTTGAACCGCCACTAGTAGTAGTAGTAGTAGTAGTAGTGGTAGTATTAGTAGTAGTAGTAGTAGTAGTAGTAGTAGTAGTGGCGGTGCAGGTCAGATAATCCATTAAAGCAAGGCAATTAACTCAAAACAAATCTATATAAATATTCCGTATCCCGGTCGTTTTTGCAGTGTGTATAGATTCTTGAGAGAGGACATAAAAAAAGAGGGAAGGAAGAGAAGATTAAGAAAAAGACGAGTGGAAAATGGGCAAAAGTTTGTTGCAGCTGTTGGATCACATCATGGGATAGCGTCTCTAGTGTATTTAGACTGTGAGGTATTAGCATTAGGGGCTAAAGTGAGCGCGATGGGGTCATACAGTGAAGAAGAATGTCCCCGCGGCCTGTGTGTTTGTGTGTCCATCTGTCTGCACACTTGTGATTACTCTATCAGCTGCTCTACTGTTCACACGAGCCAGAGACGCCAGGTCAGCAACACAAGCAGACCAGGGACACTGCTGCAGGGCTCAAACGAAAAACAACTGGCTTTTATAGCTTGCTCTTTTTGGTTTGGCATTGGACAGTCAGGGTTGTAAGACAGTTAGTAAGGTAACTCCACTGGTAAAGGTTAGATTTTGATAATGCACTTGTTATTATTGTTTAGTTTGTATTGTCTAAACAGGGCGCTCATGAAAAACAGTCTGCTGCTCTCATTGGGCTTTCTCTGTTTAAATAAAAATAAATGAAACAGACTGTATAAAGAAGCTCATCGAGGCTAGAGCAGTTATAGGGGCGAATTTGGAGGGTTCCGATTGCAAGTATCATAGCAACCAAAGAGCCAATCTGGAGCGAGGCTGTTGAAGGTAACACCCCTTCCAGGGGGAGCAGCGAGCGGGGTCTTAGCAACACTGTCAAACCTGTTGCTAACGCTAGCAGGAGCAACCTCTGGGAAAGAAGTCGCCTGATTTGTCTGTTGTTAATGTTCATATCTTGATTTACTGACACAAAAGTGAAATAAAAATACCAGGATCACGTAGAGCGAGTTAATACAAACATTTTAAGACCAAAATGATGAGCCTGACAGCAGCAATTATGGAGACAGGGCCGACAGTTTTCTAATGTAAAGTGATTTGGAGCCAGAGTCAATGGAGCCAGAAACGACTGACATTATATTGCCTTAAAAGGAGTGGGGTTTTTTTACAATCATTGGGGATTCAAATCTATTCAAATGTGATTTATTTACTTAGTTAAAGTTATGGTAACATTTATATTATTTTGGTTAAGGAGGTCCATTGCTGGATTAGAGGAAGGTAAAGGAACTACTGTCATTAATGCATTTACTTGTTTTGCTGCTGGTTGTAATTACTCCAGAAATGGGCCAAAATTTAAATGTTTTGTTGATGTAAAATCTCACTGTGTTTGCTGGTCCTGGTTTGGTTCTGGTTTAGTCATGTTTGGGTTTAGTCCCAGTTTAGTCCCAGTCACGAGTGTGTGCAGATGTGAACTCTGCCTATGATGTCAGAATTTCTTAAAAATGGCCGCTACATCGGATCAGCCTATGAAGAAGACCACAATAACTGACATTCCCAGGTGTTTAGTAAAAGAAACTGGACAAAAAGTTGTTTTTTTCTTTTCGCTCAATAAACTTTTTGTCCAGTTGACAGAACTGAATTTTTCTTTTACTATGGACCATACCTGAACGACTGAGGGGTTACACAGACGTTTCCAGGTGTTTTTCTTGTTTCTTGAAAACTCCCAACAACAAAATTTTACTACTGAATTTGAAAGTATTTTACCAACTGTTCGTACTTAAAAGAAAATGATCTGGTATGGGGCAGAGGGTTAATCTGCGTCTGTTACTGACATTACATTCAGTCAAAGCAACAGCCTTACTCTCCGTATAGGCTCCAATGAGAAAGTCAGATGGCTGGACTACAAGTATTTATTCACGAATCTGGGAAGAATTCAAGAATACTACTTCGGCTAAGGTTAAACACACAAGTTGAACGATATGAAATTAAACCTAGTACTGGTTTGTCATTGCGTTAATTCGTTACTTCGACCGCCAACATGACTTCATCCAAGACACACAAGGAAAGGAACTAGCTTAAATGTAATATAGACTTGGCCTTTTAGTACGCTTCTGTGCAAAACCTTATCCCGACTGTTTTGGTTACAGGAACAGTGGGAAAAGACGGCAACGAGAATTTTGCAGCTCAAGAGATAGCAATCGTTTTAATAACCTGATACTATTACTGTTCTTGGCTTAGCCCAGGCTCGCTCGCAGCAGTGGACTTTATGTTTTGACTATTAGAGCGGCACGTCATCTTATTTGGATCATGCCTTATTACCTAATTTCCACATCTCCTAATCCTTCCTCTTACTATAACCATATGCTTTTGTACCACTTCCTTTACACAAACAGCAAAATCGGATTTATTTTTATGTGTGGAAAAATATAATAGCAGAATAGTGACCTTACTATGCTTAAATGAACTCGCAGGTGGTAAGTGAAGAAAATTTTGTGAACGCAATCAAAAACAAGACAACTGGAATAGTAACAAATTAAAATGTCAGTTAATGGGGCGACAGCAGCTCAGTTGGTAGCGTGTTTGTCCACTGATCCGAAGGTTGGCGGTTTGAATCCCGTTCTTGACATAAACATCATTGGTAGAGCCGTCAGATCCACGGCGGTGCGATTCCAGTCCCCATAGATGAATGCTGCCGTTGTGCCCTTTTGCAAGACACTTAACCCACCTCTCTCCCAGTGTCTGTGTGTGGGTGAGCGGTTCCTTGATGTAAAATGCTTTGAGAGCCTTGAAGTTGGAAAAGTGCTATATAAAAATATGACCATGACCATGTTACCATTTATCATTTAATGTAAAAATATTAATTATTAAAATTAACTGGGAGATATGTGAAAAATGAAGCAGCAGTTTCACCCCTTTGACAATATGCTACAATATGCAAGTTTCCAAGTTTACAGGTGGTTTTAACTAATCAGAGTGAAGTGTGAACTCTCAGAAGAAGCTGATAGTTGTAGTCAGTGGTGGAAGTTAAGAAGTACTGTACTTTTTTACTTTTACTTCACTACATTTGAGAGCAGGTATCTGTACTTTCTACTCCACTACATTTTTGAACTAGACTGAAAAGTAAAAAGTACTTTTCATATGATTTGAGGGGTTTTTTTGTACTATGTAACATCCTGACTAAAGTTTTCAATTTCAATCTTCGGCTTTGAGCAAACAATTATAAACACACAAAATTCCTAAGAAAAATTAAGACCTTGATTCGTATTGTTACTGTAACCAAAATATGTATCATTTTAAATCAATATCACTACATTTAACACTTTAACAAATTAACAACACTTCTACTTTTTACTCTTAAAGTACATTTTTAAACAGGTACATAAATACGTTTACTTAAGTAGATTTTTTTCATGTGATTCACTAACAATCAAGATATGAACATTAATAACAGACAAATCAGCTGCCTGTTTACAGTCTATGGTTTTTATTGATCCAAAATACCTTGAACAACAGTATTTTGTATTGTAAGAGGTACTTTTTTTGTATTGTAAGAGGTACTTTTACATGAGTACCTCTGTATCTGTACTTTTCCTTAAGTAACAAAACTGAGTACTTCCTCCACTGCTGGCTGTAGCTACTGAAAATACAGAATAGTAAAAAAAAATGTGATAAAACTGAAATTGTGATCTATAAAATCCATTATATACATTTCTTTAGTATATCGCCGACCCCTAATCACTTCACTAGAGCCGTGTGCCGTCCACTTGCAGTCGTCGTGCTACAGTGAGTGCTTGGTGTTGACAGGTGAACGGGCAGATAGAACACGTTATTTATGTGTTTCCTGTTTTTCCCATGGGAACAGTCAACCTTCAGGACCTTTGTGTTTGGATATTTTTTTGCGTGTGACGTTTAGTGCAGCTCTGTATAATGTATGCTCCTCTACAAGTCATGAACAGGGTATCAGCTCGAGAGTCAAACTGTCTGCAAAAACACACGGGGCCCTTCCTTTTGCACCCAACACCCCTTTTCCTACAGGATGGGGAAAAAGCTCCGGGATCACAGCGGTTATCCAGAGTCCGGATGATTTTCCCTATCAACGACGCGGCCTTGTCCTGCGCTCCACCAGCTCTTATTTTAAACCTGCGTCCTTGAGGTGAGGAAAGGAGAGGCAGCAGGAACACAAACAGTTGTGATAAAAACAGAGGAGGGTCGACTAGTCAAAATATGCAGCACAACATGTAAAAGTGCAAGTTTGGCTTATCATAACAATCACTATATCGACATATGTATCAATGAATTTAAAGAGCACGTATTACGCTATTTTCTGATCTACGTTATAATGGTTCCTCATCAAAAACAGACCTGGAGTTGTGTTTTGTTTCATTCACACATGTTTAACACAGAAACCCTGCATATTTAGGCATAACAGAAAACACTCTGTTCCACCTTGTGATGTCATGTGGAAATACAGGAAGTGCTCCGCTGTGTTTTTAAACTCAATACACCTTCACTAGACTCAGTTGGGTGATTTCAGCCCTGGGATTGCCCATCTCTACTGAATAAAAAGTAACGGATAGATGTTGACTTGAAAACTACCGCTTCATGACATCACGAGGTGGAACAGAGTATTTTGAGCTTTAGAGACGTAGACAGACTAATAATGCAGGATTATTCAAACATGTGTGAATGAAACAAAACACAACTCCAGGTATGTTTTTGATGAGGCAACAACATTACAACATGACTTAAAGCTCACAAGAGTCAATTTTGCATAATATAGGGCCTTTAATAATTCATAACAAACTTTTATACTCCCACCTGCACCTGTTTTTAATGTCTTATATGGACTTCTGTACTTATTCGTTTTGTTTGCTTTGTGTTTGTATTGTATTTTGAACAGGGCGCCCATGAAAAAGAGTCTAAGTTCTCTCATCGGGTTCCCCTGTATAAACAAAGATACACCATCAAAGAAATGAATGACAAATGAACAATATTGTGCAGTTTAGATGTGTTATATATTCTAGTTAGATTTTTTGTTGGGGGGTCTGCCACCTGCTTGTCTCCATGGAAATGTTATTGCTTGGTCTGAAATATTCCACAGCATGGCATTATCTTGCTGTCATTCAATCACAGGTGTCAGTACTGCTCAAACAAATACCTTCATAAACTCACTCATGCACAAGTCAAACCCGGTAACTCTCCATGGAAAATTAATGTCATACTGTGGAACATTCCAGGTAAGGCAATAATATCACCATGGAGACAAGCAGGTGATGGACCCTCCAGCATAAATGTTACATAGTGTACCTTTAATATACGGTTACATTCATTTAGAAAAAGGTGACTGATTATTGTGTCAAGTCTTAAATATTATCGTTTTTTTGCTATATATATTTTTTAGCAATATTCCACTTCAAAATGTGTTATTGCGACAGGCCGAGTTCAAGGAATACAAGGAAAATGATTCTTCTTTTTGTGCTTCTGTTTACCTTCAAACATAGTGCAATCATTTTAAATTATTTGCTTGGGTTCAATCTGGATCCTTTTAAACTTGGACTTTTCTGTACAATGTCAAACACATGTCGGCTGTTGATTTTCAAGGAGCTTTTTTCGTTTTTTCATATAAACAGTATTGTTTATGTTGTTGTTGTCAGTAAAGCTGTTGTTTAGCTGCAGAATGTTCTACATTTTGCTGTAGCATCGTAAAATCATCAATTATCCAAGTTTCAACACTGGATTTTGTCTTTCACAACCTGAAAATCACTGCATTCTGTCTGTATTGAGATTTTACACAATACTACAACTTTATGTAACTGCTGTAACGTTTTATATAAATAAAGATATGGTTAACCCTTTATAGCAACTACTTAGGTCTTATTTAGCCTCAGTAAATGATGAATACACAAAATGGTTTTAAAAAAGCCTCATGCTGCACAAAAAATATAACGTATGTGTTCAGCTGGTCTCTCTGTTCTTCAGACATAACTGTAAATATGACTTGTTTGAATGATTTCTTTCTAATGAAAAAGACATAGCGTGATTCTTGCATTGGGTAACTTTTCTGTTGGAGGGTTCAGTATGGAGCTTGTCTCCATAGAGATGTTTTTGCATTGATTAGAATTTTCCACATTATGGCATTAAACTTGTCTATCTCCATGGAGACAAGCAGGTGGTTCCACCAGACCAAGTTGCAGGTCGGATCTGTAGAGAAGCGACCCCTCTCACAATACAAATGTATGTCTTTCAAGGTATTTTGGATCAATAAACAACATAGACTGTTTACAGGCAGCTGATCATTTGTCTGTTATTAACTTTCATATCTTGATGTTCGGACATAATAGCGAAATAAAAACCTCAGGATCATTTGGAGCGGGTTAATACGAACATTTTAAGACCAAAGTGATGAGTCTGACAGCAGCAGTTACAGAGAGAGGGGCCATAGGTTTCTAATGTAAAGTGAATTGGAGCCAGAGTCGATGGAGCCGGAAGCACAGCCCATGATCACTTCCTATTTGGACATAGCTAACAGATTAGCTATGTCCATTTATATATACAGTCTATGATAAAAACATATAAATTTGAATGAATGCATAGTAGATACATTAATGCCACTATGGAACATTCTGAGTAAAGAAATAAGATCTCCAAAGACACAAAAAGGTAGCGCTCTCCCCACCAGAAAAGTCTCATAGTGCATCTATAATTAACTATGAACTGAAGTTGTTCTGAAGTGGCCCATGTGGGAGGACCCGTGCGTCGATAGCACAGGGCTGAATCGTGCTTAATGGTTTTGACATGCTCTGTTGGTTTATATTGGACTCGGTCTGGGCTTGCTCCAGGCCTGATCCTCCCTCACTTTGCTAAGTAAACTGTATATGCCTCTGTTTACTCGTGCTGCCTTCAGGGACCACGGGTCTTCCCAAATGCAGCGGTACATTAGTCACTGCAGTCATGTGTTTAAGACCTTCTGTATATAAGATTGTGTTTTATGTCGGACCATGGGGTATGTTCCTACTTTACGAGGTGCCGCGTGTGTTATGTATGGACCGCTAAGTGTTGTAGCCTGGCAATAGCAATATATCTTTCTCATTATATACTGAAAAGGGGAAGTCCGTCTGGGATTGCTTGGTTTGAAAGAAATTATAAGGCAGCACTAAACCAATAGATAAACAACCAAAGTACCAGCTATTTCTATACAAATGAAAACAGTAGTAAAAAGAAGGGATTTGTCATGTTATTTTACCCGACTTCCAAGACGACCTGTTGGGAGCAGTGGGTGAGCGCAGTGCAGGAGATCTCGTTGCACAAGATCTCGTGAGACAATAAACATATCACAAACATACCTGGAGTTGTGTTTTGTTTCGTTCACACATGTTTGAGTAACCCTGGTGCATTAGTCTGTGTACAGCTCAAACGCCTTGTGGCGTCATGAAGCGGCAGTTTGAGAGAAGCCTAAATATGCAGGGTTTGTGTGAATGAAACAAAACACAACTCCAGATATTTTTGTGATGAGGAAACTACATTATAACACACATTATACGTCAGAAAATAGCGTAATATGGGCCCTTTAAAGAAATTCTGACACTGGTTATGCCTCACTCCAAAACTTTTTCTTGGTAAATCGAAACTGAAATCTTTGGGGGTTTCCGATCACTACTCCCATTTATCATTTAGAACAAAATTAAACTTTTCTCACACTGATTTAGCTGAAATTCACAATGTTTATATTGTCCTGTGGCTTATTGGCTTATCCACCTGTCAATCACGCCCCAGATTACATGACTTTATATAATATAGGGAAAGCATGTAGTTCTGGCTGATCTAGCAAAGCAAGACTCCACCCCCTGACTGTGACTGGTCCAATAAGAATACACCTCAGGAACTCAAATCCCAGTGGAGCAGTACTATGGGCTCTACCTCTAACTACATGATGTATAGCAGTAAGTGTTGCAGCCTGCTGCTGGGGCCCCATAGTAAAACTACTATTGCTACTTTAAACTTCACAAGTGCTGCTGCTGCTTCGTTTCAACCCTAACCTCCACCCTTTACGTCATTTTAAACGTTTGACTTATCCAGGTGTTGTTTACATGAATGCATCTATCTTTTTTTCCAGCGCTCATCCCTTCTGTCTGTGCACACCCCACCCGGCCCTCTTCCTGTCCGCTCGGCCTGTCGCGTTCGCTGCCTCTGCTGGAGTTTGTTTAGATGGAGAGATAGTGGGGGAAGTATATTTAGACAACATATGTTCCACTGTCTGCACACTGAGCTCAGAGTGTGAGTGGAGTCAGCGGCTGAAGGGAGCCAGTGGACGGTGACGGGCACAGAGCAGCACTTAGCACAACGAGAGTGCAAGATAGAAAGTAGAAAACACTGTTGGGACTGTGTTTGAACTACTAGCAGTTTATAATGAACTCAATGTTTTTTATAGTTTCAAAATCTGAAATATAATATCTTTGTTCCTAAGTTAGTTTTCTTTCCTCAGACACGACATTAGACGTGATATGTTTAAAGCAAACCTGTTCTGCAACCATTTAACCATGTTATAGTTGTTGTCCCTTCTCATTTTCCCTCTCGACGTTGTTTTTGGAGTGATTCGTGCATGTTTGAGTAATCTTTAATCAGACGCCATATTGCCCATCAATCCCTGTTATCGCCGCCACCGTCATACGCTCACTGCTCTGTACTTACTTAGTCCTCCAGTTTTATTTTCTTAATCGGGGATACATGTAGGATTTGGCTGAGTCTTGTAGTCATTTTGGTACAAGTGAAAAACAAAAATCTGCTACTCGCCAGTGTGGTCTGCAGCGATCCATCGGAGAGGCCAATTCTTTATTGTGACGTGTGTTTACAGCGACGTCAGCTCCCATTGGGCACCGCAGTTTTCTAATACGGAAGTCAGAGAAATTTTTTCTTGTATTAAGTCATTTTAGATGAATATTGCGATTTAAAATGTGCAAATTATAACATAATGATCCACGGGTGTCATAGATTATAGCTAGAGAGCAAACACAAGCACAATAGGTCTTCTTTAAACCAGTATATGTTGACAGTATGTTGCCTCTAGTCTGGATATAAAATAGATAAAATAGGGCTGTACAAACAGCAAAGTGGAGGGTCACAAGGCAAAGCTGGAGGTTGAAAGATGATTTCATTCTTCTGTATATATTTTTTTTCATTGAAAATAGTATATATTAGTAAAATTAGTCAAAATAACACAATAAACTACACATTTTACCATACTTTTGCAGTGGAGGTTCTGAGTTCACATTGTTATTTTGATGGTCTGTGGCTGAACAGTTTGCTAACCCTGTTGTAGACAATCTGTGACCTTTAGTCTTGTTACAACAAAGGGATGTAAAAATAACCGAAATATTGTGAGATTGTATCATCAAAAGTCTCACAATAATATTATGGGCTGTCACAATATATTGAATCACAATCACCCGAGGAAACTACATAGACCATGATCCTTTGCTCTGTTTCAGTGCAAACCAAATGAAGTATTGTTAATGTTAATAATGTTAACTGTTAATAAGCACAGTTAATACGTTTTTTGAATTATTGAAGTCTTTTGAAGGCATTTTAAAAGGAAAAAGTAGCATTGTGTTAAGGTCTCCAGAATATCACAATAAATATCATACTGTGAGATGCAAATTGTGATAATAGCACACTGTGAGATTTGGATATCGTTAAATCTCTAGTTATAATGCAAAATCATTTATTAGTAGTGTAAGTGGAGTAGATCAGTGCAAAAATCAGATGCCGGGCCGTACTTCTCCCCCCTGTCTGCTGTCTCTGTCTGCAGTGTAATCTCAAAGATAACTATGACACACTGTGAGCACATGTGCCAAGAGATCGAGACTGGAAATCCCACTTAGGCCGTTTCTAATGATGAATAAGAGTATCAGAGCTCAGAGGGAGGGTCAGGGCTGTGGAGGAGCTAAGTGCATGTGCAAACTGTGATGTCATCTCTGGGCCTCCTGTTTCTTATTTGAAGATAATGAGACAGAAATAATGGGATATTACACATTCTATAGGCTATGGATTTTATATATTTCAGTTTGAATTACTCTTCCTGACATTGATATTTATGCAGTTAAAATGACTTCAAGGCTTATTCCCACAGCTATGGGCTTTAGTTTACATGAAGAGCTTACAGTGTTATCTTCCCAACATGGACAGGAAGTGTGTTTTATTTTCCAGTTCTTTTAGTTTTTGTGGAATACTAAACTCAAGCCAAGATATTTACTGCGATGGTTTAAGTTTAAGCTATGATATGTGCTATAAACTGCATGTTATTGTCCCCATAGGTAAATTTGTCCTTTGTATTTGACCCATAATTCTATGCTGCTGCGACAAGTAGGCCTGCCACGATAACACATTTTGAAGTGCGATATATTGCTGGAGTAAATATAGACAATCAATGATAATACTGAAACTAAAACATACAACAAGCAGAATTATCCCCAAAAATGTATTGTAAATGGTCACATTTTTATATAGCGCTTTTCTGTATTCAAGGCACTCAAAGCGCTTTACATGAAGGAACCACTCACTCATTCACCAGTGTACACAGACACTGGGGGTAAGGTGGGTTAAGTGTCTTGCCCAAGGACACAACAACAGTATTTATCTGTGGGAGCTGGAATCGCACCACTAACCTGTGGGTCAGTGGATCTGACCTCTCTACCAATGATGTTTATGTCGAGAGCCAGATTCAAACCTCCAACCTTCGGATCAGTGGACAAACATTCCACCAACGGAGCTACTGTCGCCCCAGTGTACAAAATTGTAAAAAAAAAAAAAAAAAAGAAATGCAATACATAAATACCAAAATGTGACACTTAAGTTGTTTGTGTCTATAATGAATCATAGAAGTTGATAATCCGACCTTCTACAGCTTAGATCTCATTGTGGTACAAAAAATTAACCAAATATTTCCCACTGGTACAAAGAAAAAGTCCCCACGATAAATACTGACCCCCAAAAATGATCGTTCCATCTGTCACGTGTTGAGTGATAAGTCGATATAGTCATTATTGTGACAGGCCTAGAGCTAAGCTGCCACCGTGCAGCACCCAGGGACCCATCTCCAGATCTTGAGCTAAGCTTGGTCAGGACTACCTTAGTGGGAGAATTTTTACCTATTCTGCATGTTTTCTGTGGCATTTAGCACATTTCTGAGAGATGGATATAATGTTGTCTGAATATTGGGAAAATATAAAATAAGCAATATACTGATTTTTGGGCAGCTGCACTTTGGAAACCAGGGAAAACTCAGTGATCATAATATTGTGACGTTGCTTAATCAAAAGTCTCACAATAAATAGACTGTTACAACTCATCAAATTCCATATTATTTGGTTGATTAATAGCTTTTAATTGTATTTTTAGGACAGCATTTCTACATTATCATTCCCATATTGCAAAAAATATCAAACCATTGGATTTGAATATTATGACATCATTGGTCTCCTAGCAACAGGCCTAAAGTGACACTGACAGGTATTATACACATTCATTCACAAAGCCAGTTTAGATTTGCCAGTTCACCTAATCCATGCATATTTGTGGATAATGGGAGGAAGTTGGAGCACTCAGAAAATCCACGGAATGACATGGAAGAATGACTCCACCCATAGGAACAAAATAATATGAGCTTGAGCACAGAGGTAGAAGCATTGTGTGTGTGTGTAAACTTAACCAAAACATGCCACGTTTGGATCTTTAGATAGGAGCATTATAGTAACTTTTTGCTCATAATTCAGCTACTTTGTCCGTCTACTCGTAAACCCCATTGTGCATTGAAAAGGTCGTCACTCTACAAATTCTTTGGGTCAAACACAGTCAAAATAAAGCTCCCACCTGACTGGAAAACTTGCTTTAAAACAGTTTGAGTGAGTCGTGGTTTGAGTGCACCTCAGGCTTCTTCAGGCACAGAGACCGGGGTCAGGAATTTGACCTTTCCCTTTTGTTGTAGAGAATTTGAGATGAATCCTTAACTTTGCATGACGTTGGAGTTTAGTCTTTCAAAATGATTTAGAACAGAACTGACAAATTATGGAAAACTGTCTACTTGGGAATTTTCTAACAAGTATTGTAAATATATTTGAGATTTGGTGTTTTAGAATGTAAGATTCAGTTCGCAGTGCACACATCCAGGAGCATTAACATTTGAGAGAAGACTGAAATTTGAACTCCGTAACTAATGCAACAATCACACGCGTTTCAGGAAGCGTTTGTAGAGGGCTAACTCAGGGTTGTCAAGTTATTAAATCAGACCTATTCTGCAAAATAGACTTTTCAGAGCTTTTAACCATGTTCATTTCCCCTCTCCAAGTTGTATTTGGAGCGATTCGTGCATGTTTGATCAATCTTTAATCGCTTATTATTCAAGACGCCATATTGCTGATTAACCCCTGTTTTCACCGCACCCGGCATACACCCACCGTGACGTACTTACTTCGTTCTCCAATTTTATTTTCTTAACAGATTTGGCAGCGTTGAGTAGTTATTTTAGTACAAATGAAAAAAAATCCACCACTCGCTAGCATGATTCACAACTATCCATAGGAGGTGCCGACAGCTGCACGGCTCCTTGCAACGTCAGCTCCCATTGGGCGGACTTGTTTTTTTTATTAAGTTGTTTTAGATGAATATTGTGATTTAAAATGTGCAAATAATAACATCATGATCCACGGGGGTCAGGGATTATAACTATAGAGCAGACACAAGCACAATAGGTCTTATTTAAGAGACTGGATTTTGTTTTGAGATTATGTTGGTTCTCACTTGTGTGTTACGTGTCCATAGATATGTAATTGCTTTTCCTTGAATGTTCCACACTATGACTTTACACTTATTTATCTTCATGGAGACCAGCGGGAAGCACCACCAGGCCAAGATCTGTGGAGCGTAAACCCCACAGAATGCGTACATGTTTTCAGGGTATTTTTGTGCAATAAAAACACCTGTAATTAAAAATACCAAAAAAGATATACATTTAATACTATACTGTGGAACATTTCAGGTAAAGCAATAACATCTCCATGAAGACAAGTAGGTGGCAGAAGAACCCAGAAATGTTACATAATATAGCTTTAACCTTGCAGTTCTGCTTTTTACTGTGCTAAAACACTTCAGTTTCTATCGACTGTACATATAAGTGGACCTAGCTAACCTGCTAGCTGCCCGCTTTCCAAATAAGAAGTGAGCATAGATGCGCTTCCAGCTCCATCGACTCCAGTTCACTTTGTATTGAAAAACTGTGGCCCCTCTCTCCGTAACTGCTGCTGTCAGGCTCGTCATTTTGGTCTTAAAATGTTTGTATTAACCCGCACTACATGTTCCTGGTGTTTTTATTTCGCTATTTTGTCCATAAATCAAGATGAAAACATTAATAACAGACAAATCAGGCACCTTCTTTCCTCGAGATCACTCCCGTTAGCGTTAGCAACGGGTTTGATTGACAGTGTTGCAAAGCGCCCGCTCCCTGCTAAAGCAGCGGTGCAGGCGGGAAGGGGCGTTACCTTCGACAGCCTGGCTCCAGATTGACTCTTTGGTTGCTATGATACTCGCGGTTGGAATTCCTAATATGGAAATTGGCTCCAAATTCACCCCTATAACTGCTCTAGCCTCGATGAGCTTCATTTGACTGGAGCCGAACACTATGGGTGACGTCACACTCTCTTAGTCCACAGTCTATGGGTATAACTTTACCCTTTCCCATGCATCCTTGAAATCGAAGACCTTGGTGCTAAGTTGCCATTTCAGAAGCAGAACTTGTCCTTTTAACCCCTGAACTCTCAGTGACAGTGGACCCTCCCCTCCATCTGCAGCTTAATCTACGACCCCCTTCACACAAGCCACAGTGATCTCATGCCATCATCTGATACTCACCCCAATGCCCCGAGCTTTTAACCCCGTGTCGAACCAGGCCTAAACTTCAAAGCGGCGTAACCACTCTCCAACTGCCCTTCTCATTTGTCTGACTATTTCCTTCTTTGTTTAAGTTTAGGCTAATTACAGTTATAGACGGGTAATGGAGAGGCTGTGGGTGTCCTACTTGACCTTTCTCACACTTTGGCTCATAATAAACAACGGCAAATATTCGTCATAGTGAAATCTCATAGTAATGTGTGTATTAAGTGTGTAATCAATGCTGAATTGTGTTTTTTGGGGGTCTCACTGTTTAAATAGGGGTTATTACATTTCTATGGTGTATTAATTGTCTACCTGAAAATGCTATAATCGCTGGAAATTACATATTAACATGTTTAATAAGTTTCATCTTTGTTTTTGACGTCTCCCCTTCCTTTGCCCTCCACGCTAAGTCACTCCCCCTTCAGAGCACTTTCACATTTCAATTGCCTTGCATTTTACTAATGAAACGACTGCACATCGTTTCAGGTTTGTGAAGTTGTAGTTCATTGTTTTGCGTCCTGCTTTTGTATATTTTTGTAAATTTTCTATACGGGAGCATGGGTGATGTAGGCTTGTGGGCGGAGCTTTGAACAGGATTGCATTGCTAACTGTAAGGAGGGTTTGAATAAAGTCCAGGAGAGATCTCTAGATTACTCAAACATGCACAGATGACGTCGAAAACTTCTTTAAGCGTGTTTTAGATGAGGGAACAATCTTATAACAGTAGAAAGCTCCAAAAAGTTGATAACCGACCTTTAAACCCCTCTTTAAATGCATATGTTTTATTACATTCTATATATTTATTCTGTTTAAAGGTGCATTGAGTAACTTTGGAACTGAGGAACATTTCAGACAAAACAACATCTCCATGGAGTAAAGAGTGAAGTTTGGACGCTGCATCTAAAAACTTACGTAGTGCTGCTTTAATGTTTATTTAACTGGATAATCCTATTCAGGGACAAACTCTATACAGAAAGTCACCTTCTGGGAATTGAACCTGCTCTTTCTTCTAGATGAAGGTACATTATCATTACCATTGTGAGATAGGGCCAGCGTTTTGTAGTTTTGATTTGGCAATTTCCTACGTATACTTTTGTACCTCTGGGCGAAATTGGAAAAAATATGAATCACATTTTTATTTCTCAAATTTCAATTCGGTTTCATTTTGTCTTATTAAAACACAGCACAAATTGCTTTCAATGCTAATTTCTCCCTAATAAATAATACATATTTCTAATCATTGCCGCTCAACACAAAAAATAGTCAAATTTTCTTCTTCCAAAGTTTGAACTCTGCTCCAAACCCTGCACTTTAACTGACAAAGGTTTGGCTGTGGAGCTCGAAATTAAAAATCCCCAAGCTGATGAGTAACATTAGAAATGACTAAGTCTCCATCTCTATTAAAACTGAATCCATTTTCACACCCCTGCTCTACACCCTTCTTTGCTCATAGTTTATCCAAGTTTCATGCTGGACTTCTGCATAGCACGTTTTACTTCTGTTATATAACCTATCACTTATTCTCTCCTCGTCCTCCTCCACAATCTTTTCATTTCCTTTCCTCCTTTAAACCACTCTCTTTTTTTCCATCTTTGGTTCCTCTTTCCGCGTTCCCTCGCTCCTGCAGTGAGCCATGCTGGTGCCGTCATAAATCGTATCCTCCCTCGTGTCTCACATTTACACCTCTTTTTGGGAGCGTATCTCTCGGGATGGCGCAGCTGTGCACTTGGGCCGGTGAAAAATATGAAACAGTATCTCATTGGTGCAGTTTGTTCTGACAGCGGCGATACGTCTAGCCTCGGTTTCCTGCCCACATGGAAAGACATTCATCGCAGAGTTCACAGACTTATGACAAATCTATATACAGACCAATCAGAAAGCCGCACACCTGCGTCAGATAGTTTATGTCCATGTGATGTCATAAGACTCTGTGGGCTAAAATACCGATGGAGCGCAGGTCAGGTTTCTATATGTCGTTGTTTATGGTTAATATCTCTGTAATTACTGAGTCTATCAACATGAAACAAAATTGGCACAAAGTTCAACGTCTTCTCTGCCGGCGCAAATGGGCTGAGGTTCAAAAAGCGGTGGACTTGATTGTAGCCACTAAAAAGAGCTTTAAGCCACACATTTTAGATCCAATCCAATTTTAAGATTTATTTTTAAAAGAGTTCTTCACCTTTGATTAGTTGTAATTTTAGGTGAGATTAGGCCTGTCATGGAAATGCTGATATAAATCTAGACGATAAACGCTAATATTGAAACCCAAACTGTAAAACAGAATTATTCCCAAAGATTTAAATGTGCAATATCGTTAAAAATATAATAAACAGATGAGTAAAATGCCCCATCTTGTCTGATCTGAAGCTAAGCAGGATGACAGTGACTTTAATAAATACCTGCCATTGTATCTTTAGACAAGACACTTCACCCACGTTGTCTACTGTGAATGTGGCGTGTGAGTGAGTGATTGGTGGTGGTGGGAGGGGCCAGTGGTGCAGATTGGCAGCCTCACTTCTGTCAGTCTACCCCAGGGCAGCTGTGGCTACAATGGTAGGATTAAAACCTGTATACTCACTTACATCATGGAGACCTGCTTCACGTGTGGGGACAAAAATCAGGTCTCCATCACATAGATCCTTTGTTATTCGATCAACAGCATGTTTGCAAGTTCAGATATGGGGTAAAATAGGTAAAGATAAGGGTTTAGGTTAAGGTTAGGCAAGTAGTAACTAGGGCTAAAGTTAGGATCCATCTCCAGGAAATGGCAAGGCAAGTTTATTTGTATAGCACAATTCAATTCAAAGTGCTTTACAGAATAAGAAAGACATTCAAATCACAATACAACAAATCAAAACATAAATAATCATAAATAAATGCAATGCAAGTCAATGTAACATGTGTGTCTTTGTTTTTCAGTCGGTCGGGATAAGCAGTGTGAACTGACCTGCAGACCGTCCGGGTACCGCTTCTACGTACGCCAGGCCGAGAGAGTCCGAGACGGCACGTCCTGCTTCAACTCCAGTGCCAACGACGTGTGCGTGGAGGGCCAGTGTTTGGTGAGCGCGCTCCTCCTGTGTGTGTGTCAAATGCCCCATTGATGTGTTAAAGATGCCCCCGTCTCGCCAGCCTCTGAAACACCACACTGCAAAAACATGAGTGGAGTGCAACTGACTTGATTTCAGAATATCTTTATTTAGACTTGTAAAGATTTATATATTTAGGTTTTTAGACATGTTTCAAAAAGGGGTGGGACCATAGACTGTATATATATATATAGGAAGTGAGCCTGGATGCGTTGTCCTCTCTCAGTAACTGCTGCTGTCAGGCTCGTCATTTTGGTTTTAAAATGTTCGTATAACCCGCTCTTCATGATCCTGGTGTTTTTATTTCGCTATTTTGTCCGGAAATCAAGATATGAACGTTAATAATAGACAAATCAGTTGCCTTCTTTCCCCGAGGTCACTCCCGCTAGCGTTAGCAACAGGTTTGATTGACAGCGTTGCTAAGTGCCCG
>KN486482.1:94344-119427 GCA_000787095.1 Periophthalmodon schlosseri
GGTTGCTATGATACTCGCAGTCCGGAATTCCAATATGGAACTCGGCTCCAAATTTGCCCCTTATAACTGCGAGCCTCAAGAGCTTCATTTGGTCGGAGCCAAACGCCATGGGTGACGTCACACTCCCTTAGTCCACTTCTTTATACAGTCCATGGGTGGGACATATTGACAGAAATATCCAGTTGAGTGGTCTGTTGTTATACTTTCATACTTCTGTCAGTTAATGAAGCCTATGGGCCAGGAAAACGTTTAAAGAAATACAAAGAAAATCTATTTTAAGAAATGTGCTGAAACATGCCCGTAAATGTCTTGCTTGAGGTTCAGATATTACACAAAACATTTTATTCAATTACATTTTTTGCCAAAAGAGCAACATGCATTCATACTCTGAGCGGGGTCGCCTCTCCATAAAGATATCGCCATGGTGATAGATCATTTTAATGCCATTCTGTGGATCATTTCAGTCTAAGCAATGACATCCCCATGGAGACAAGCAGGTGGCGGACCCCCTACCACACAGAAAGTTACATCTTTAAGGGGGAAAGTTATTCATACAAAATCCAGTTGTTTTATCTCAATAAATCTAACCTAGTCAAACAAGATAAATATTTTGAATTTCACTCTTTTCAGGCCATGTTGATTGCATTTATTTTTGCAGTGCAGTGTTTGAGTTCAGCTTGGCATCATTACTCAGACTGTCTCCTGTCCCGGGCCTCTGTATTGTCTGGGTCCCACTTTGTCTCATTTGCACATGCTTTCACTCTCATCTGCCCTCCTGAAGATTTGGCAGCTCACTCATTTACACACGAACCAATGAAATAAACACTGGCACTGGATTTGAAATGTCAACAGTGAGTGAAAATATCTGCTTTTTTTACTGCCTCTCCTTCCAAGTTCACCATTCTTCTATTGTTTTTACTCTCAACTTTTACCAGTTGTAAGTCGTCTTGTCAGGATTGATAGATTCACCGGTAATTGTGTTTAAAGAAGGGGCGTTATGGAAAATCAACTTTTGGAGCTTTCTACCATGTTATAACGTTGTTCCTTCATCAAAAACATGCCTGAAGAGCTTGACGTGCTGGCGAATTTAGCATTTCAAAACAATAAGCTAACATGGCGATATAAATATGTTGTGTGTTAGTAGTTCATTCACCATAGAAGTGTAATACCCCCTCTCTTTCATGTCATTTTTTTTATTTTTGTCTAAATATAACTATTGTGCAATTTAGACAAGTTTGACCCTTGTTAACCTTATAGTTGCTAGGTAACAGTTATGAAATTACCTCTACATGTGTCATATCTGGAAGTAAAATTATAAACTTCACCAAAACAAAAAAACAAAGCAAAAAAACGATTTTAATAAAATTTTGAATGTAAATATGTTAACTGTGTTGTAGTGAAATGAGTCTACCTGTCTAACCTGTCATACACTTAAACTCGTAACTCTTTTTAACCAACTTTTTGTGTCCCTTTATCCCAGTCGGAGGGGTGCGACGGAATCCTGGGCTCCGGATCTGTGATTGACAAGTGCGGAGTTTGCGGAGGGCAGGATTCGTCTTGTCGGAAAGTGTCCGGCAGCTTCCATAATGCCACCGTTCCCCTCGGTTACCACAAAATCCTGGACATTCCATCTGGGGCCACTTTTATCAACATCACAGAGAGACGCGCAAGTCCCAACTACCTGGGTATCCCGGAACACTCACAACAGCTGTCAAACTGTGATATGAGTTTTATATTTATCTTATTTATATCTGTGTTTATTCTGTAAACGCTTTTTGTCACAGATGAAATGAAAACAGTTATATAATTGAAAGTTTGATAAGGAAAAAAGAAACAGCATGAAGTTAATTTGATTTGGCCTAGTACTTACTTAACAAAAGAAAAGTAGTTTGTTTTTTGTTTTTTCAATTTCCTCAATTTCCAAGTGAAATACATGTGTATCTTATCTAAAGTGCATCCAGTATTTTTCTTTCTTATTTTAAATTGAATAATATCTGTTTCATTGGACAAAATCCCGCAAATTATGCAAAATACACTTGCAATACAATACAAAGCTTATCTTGTCCTACCTCATATTTTGCTTCATAAGACCCACTAAAAAACTGCCTGTCAAATCCAGACTGATCTCTCTCTGTATTTTTTATACAGATCGATATCAGTCTGGTCCCCTCTGTTACGTCTCAAGCCCGGTCAAACGTCATTGTGTAATCAGATTTGTTTTTAAAACTAAATGTGGACTTAACTCGGTCCATTACACAACTCTCTCATTAACATTACAGGGAGACGTGCAAGTTCTAACTACCTGAGTATGTTGGAACCAAACTTATCAACAACTGCCTGATCTTTTTGCATGTATTGGAGGATTTAGTTTCTAGTTGTGTGTGTTGGCCTAGAAAATACGTTAAGTCCGCGGCCTCTTAGACTTTGCTCAGATAAAGGTTGTATTGTTAGACATCCATAAGAAACCAGTCAAGCGTGCAGGACTCTGTGTGCTTTTCCAGGCTTCCAGCTTCTTGCTACACAGAACTTAGCATGTTTTTCTGTCAGGGAGCGCTTATGAGAGGGGTCCCCAAAAACCCAGACTAAACAAACTCCAAATAGGATTAATTTTGACCTTGTTTCTCTGACCTGTTTTCTTGCTCTCTCTCCAGCCATGCGGAGTGGTACAGGTGCGTCAGTTGTGAATGGGCGGTGGGCTGTGGACCCTCCAGGAGAGTACAAAGCAGGGGGGACCACCTTCACCTACACCCGACCCAAAGCTCACGCTGAGGGGGAAGAAGAGCGAGGAGAGACCCTGACCGCGCCTGGACCCACCACCACTCAACTGCAGCTCTATGTGAGTATATACAAAAACATGTATAAATACAAATCTGTGTGTTTACCATTATTATAAAACACAGCGTAACTCAGTGTTCCATACAGACTTCCATATTACAACAAAATAAATCATATAAATAATTACATTAAAATCAATTTACAATTACTCAATGTTCCATACAGACTCAAAATATTACACCAAAATAAATCATATAAATAATTACATTAAAATCAATTTACAATTTGTCTAATTTTCTCCTGGTAGCCTGGTATCTAGACTGAAGCTCTTTCTGTAATAGACAGCGGATATTAGCCTGGTTATTTATTGCAGTGAATCATGGGAAACTGACTCATAGACTCAGCTTATTGACTGAAATTTTAAGGTTTACAGTCTGGTCACCACTCCCTCCCTCCATCACAGTGCGATCAGGTTTGTTTATTTCAAAGATGCACTGGAAACGAACAAGCTCATTGGTCAGCTGTCATTTAGAACAAAATCAAAGCAGCCATGTTTATATTCATACGACTGAGCCACGTGTTTCTCTGATTGGCTAATCCACCTGTCAGTCACGCCCATCTTAACTCTGGGATAAGATTACACGTCTTTGTATAGTGTTCATGGGTTTCAGCTTCCTGTTTATAGATGACATTTTGAGGACTTTTGAGGACTTTTGACCATTCAAAAGATATATTTTGTTTTAAATTGTTGATAACAGTTCTAACTTTTCATCACTTTGGAACACATGAAGGAAAACACATAGTCTTACAATAAAGTGGTATTACAGTTATACTTTTTGTTTCTTTTCTTGTTTTATAAATGAAATATAGAAAAGTAAATATACACTTACAGATATTTTTACTCATATCTTTATGCAAAATTCTTCAAGTAACGATTAGTGGGTCTCTGTAGAAACCTGTGGAAAACATTGTATATTATGAAAGAGCTCAACAAACATGTACACGGTTTAAATTAAATTACTGATAAAATCACAGACACACACAGATGCGCCAGGCATTTCAAATCTTTGTAACTTTCAATAAGGCCGGACGCCTCGTTTCCCTGCACACTGTCAAGATCGCACAGATAGACTGCATTAACACAGCGTTTTTTCAGTATTAAGGCTGGATAAAGAGCAGACATAGTAAAGCTTGGTCTGGATAATATCGGCCTAATAATAACAAGTCCGTCCGAGGCAGGGGTCTTATTAAAGAACAGGAGTCATCCTCTAGATTTAAGGCAAAGGGGGTAAAAATAACCAAGAATCACATGCGCTTTAAGTTGAGCAAACACGGGTCCCGAAATACCCCAGCTGGAAATGTGTGAGAGAAGACAAAATATCGGCGTTTAGAATATGGTATTTCTATATTACATTTCATATGACAAGCTTCATATTACAGCAAAAGTATCATCTGGATAAGTTAAAATTACTCAGATAAAGAATTATTGTATATTATATAAATAAATAAATAGAAATGAAAATAATCTAAGTCAAAAAAAAAAACAAGAATTGTAAGTCAAGACCACTCAAATCAGTATTACAGTTCTTCTTCCAGTATTACTCAGACTCAGTGGTTTTAATTATCAGATCTAAACCAGGTCTGTCACCGAACTGAACCAGGTCTAAACAAGGACTAAACCACGACTAACTAGGCTCTGAACATGGACTAATTCAAAAGAAAATTGGTTCTAAATTAAATACAACTACAGAGGATTCCACTCATGTTCCGTCAATTCATGTGTTTCAAGCTGTAGCAACAGCCCTCCATCGCCATAGCAATTAAGCAGTCTAAATCTAAATATTATATGTTTTGAATGGGGAAATGTCCTCCTAAAAAACATAAAATCAGGAAGGAATTATTTGTCTGAACCCACAGACTGTATAAAAAGTGGACTAAGTGAGTGTGACGTCGCCATAGCATTCGGCTCCAGTCAAATGAAGCTCATCGAGGCTGGAGCAGTTAAAGGGGCGAATATGGAGCCGACTTCTATATTTGGAATTCTGACCGCGAGAGTCATAGCAACCAAAGAGCCAATTCGGAGCCAGACTGTTTCAGGTAACGCCCCTTCTCGTCCGCATCTCTGGTTTAGCGCCGTTAATAAAACCTTCTGCTAACACCTCGGGGAAAGAAGGCGCCTGATTTGTGTCTTATTAATGTTCATATCTTGAGTTACGGACGCAATAGCGAAATAAAAATACCAGGATCGTGTAGAGCGGGTTAATATGAACATTTTAAGACCGAAATGACGAGCCTGACAGTAGCAGTTACAGAGAGAGGGGCAACAGTTTTGTAATATAAAGTGAATTGGAGCCAGAGTCGATGTACAGTCTATGTCTGAAACCCATGAATAGTGCCCATACTGCACCATTTAAAAAAGACGGGGAAACACTGGTCTAGATATTACTGGACTATCTTGTTTTTATATTGTTACTAAGTGCGGCATTTTTAAACTGTTTATAAAATGTGCTAAACGAATTTTGTTTTTTCATACGATATTTTTTGCAACGTTGTTCTCTTAAATTAAAATGTGTCGTAAATCCACTGGAAAACCGCGTCCCAAAATGCAGTTCCCACACGACTGCTTATGTTTAGACGACCTTGCTTGCGTTAAGTCTTGTTAAATGGACTGAATGTTTCTGTGGCGAGAGGGAGCGACTCACTATAGGAGCTGTGCTATAGTTTCCCCTGACCTTTGACCTCTGTGCGAAAGGAAGTAGAGATTGTTTTGTGTGTGTGTGTCAATGTGCTCAAACTGTGGATTAGGCCCATGGATCAGTGAGACTCGTGATATTTCAACTGTTTCACAACAAACACTGAAATGGGAACCAGGCCTGTAGTCTTTTTTTGTCGATTAATCGGTTGATAGCGTCTTAATCGATAAAAATTTGTATTCGTCAGTCAATCATTATATTTCGACAGTGATGGGAAGAATACTTTGAAAATGTATTTAGTTACAGAATACAGAATTCTTGCATTAAAATGTATTTAGTAAAGTATTTAGTTACAGTCACAATCAGAGTACTGTATTCTGAATACTTTGAGTACTTTCACGCAGAGTTGTATTTAAATTATAGTGTAAAAACAACAACGCAACATAGGATTAAAAACAGCTTTATGTTTGTTTCACTCTTTGTTATGTATTTATTTACTGCAGATGAGAGAAGGAAAAATCACACATGTCTCACCACAAAAGCTGTGTCTAAACTTTTGTCACTAATTCTGTGCAGTTTGAAGCCTCAGTTGTGTGATCAAGTACTGCCATGTATTCCTTTGATTTTAGAACCACCAAAATGAAAAAAAGTAACTGTACCAGAATACAGTTACTCAAAATTACCGGTAGTATTCTGAATACGTCCCAACACTGTGTTTAGATTGCAATGATTTGTATGAGAGAACAGCAGAAAGGAGAAGTTAAGATTTGGCATTTTTTGGTGTTTATATGTAAAAATGCAGATTAAACTCATAATTCACAAGTTTAATATATAAATATTGTATTTTCCGGACTATAAGTCGCACTTTTTTTCATAGTTTGGCCTTGGGTGCGACTTATACTCAGATGCAATTTATATGTGAAATGTATGTTTTTTTTCTTCATTATTATGCATTTTTTGGCTGGTGCGACTTATACTCAGGTGCAACTTATACTCCGGAAAATATGGTACATTGATTCCTAGTACTTTTTTCTGCATAAATAGTTTTTGCATGAACTCCGGAGCAGGTGGAGTCTTGTGAGTGCAGTTTAGGTCAGATACATAGAGATACATAATAGTCCTGAGAGATTTTGCCACGCCCCCTTTTTCGCCAACTAATCCATCTGCAGGACACGTCTTTAGTCGACCAAGAATTTCTTTAGTCGGCTACAGCCCTCATAAGAGTTACGTTGATTTAATTCAGAATAATAATCAGTATTTAATAATTCAAGTTGTGGTAACTTTATACCCGCAGGTAGAATTGTTTTGCAGCTGGAGTTGGCTTCAATAAGTCACACAAATAACAAACACAGACATTAAATCATAGTTCATAGGAAATACTGATCAAAACATGATAACACAAAAAGAGCCCGAGACTAAAACATTACAGATGTCCTTAAAAAGAGTCACACATAAAAACAATTAAGGTGCAATTTACAGCGTCTGTAGCAAACAAACAGCAGCTGGATGAAGCTAAAACAATAGTGCACGTGAAGGGTACAGTATCGTGTCAGTTGGCATTCATTTTTGGACTTGTATAAGGTATTTCAGATTGGTTTTAATATGTTTTTGTCTAAGTTCAAGAAAAAAACATGTTTGTGGAATAACACATTTGCACTTAAAGGTCCTATATTACGCAAAATTGACAGTTGTGAGCTTTGAGCTATGTTATAATGTTGTTACCTGAGGGCAATGGTGAAACAGAGTGTTTTCTGTTTGAGAGAAGATCCTAAACAATACAGCTTGTTTAGAATCACACTTTACAGAAAAAAACATTTTATCTTACAACAGAAAAAACTCCAATGAGGTTCATCTGGTCTTCCTGTAATTTATTTAAATAGATTCTTTTTTTCAGTTCATTTTTAGTGGGCAGTTGAAAATGTCAGGTATGAAAACAACAGAACAGATATGTTCAAATCAGTCATAAATATCTGTTAGATCCCATAATGTAGACATCTAGACATCTAAGCAAACAGCAGCAAACTACTGGTCTAGAATGTGCTACTAGATTTTTTTCTCCAGTGGACTCAAAAGCTGTGGGTTTAATATAGAAAGACATCATACCATATTGTGCCAAAATATAAGTGTCAAAAGCCATCGAGTGAGATTCTTGGTGGGTTCTGCACACTCACAATTTGTACATACACCACTTCAATACTGGGACTATACCTGGACTAAAACAGGGCTAAAACAGGACCAAAACAAGTCTACTGGGCTCTAACCAGGACAAACCAGGATGCACTGTTTCTGTGTGTAATATTCGTATCTGTGGCTGACACCTGTGTGCATTCCTGTCTTTTCCTTTCACAGATCATTTTTCACCAGAAGAACCCGGGCATAGACTATGAGTTTTACGTCCCTGTGGAGAAGAAGGAGGGAGAGAGAGAGCGCATGGTGGAGAGAACGAGAGAGCCGTCCAGAGAGAGGCCGAGGGAGCAGGAGCCGCCGGCACGGGCCCCTCTGAGAGGTACATAACTCATGATAACATGAGTGATGCACATCGCAAAGAGGCGCTATTGTGTTATCTACTTAAAGGTCCCATATGACGCAAAACTGACTCTTGTGAGCTTTAAGCCATGTTATAATGCTGTTACTTCATCAAAAACACACCTGGAGTCGTGTTTTGTTTCATTCACACATGTTTGAGTAACACTTTATTATTAGTCTGTCTATATCTGCAAAGCTCAAAATGATCTGTTCCACCTTGTGATGTCATTAAGTGGTAGTTTTCAAGTTAACAGCTCCTTTTACCTTTAGTTCTGTAGAGTTTGGTAATTCCAGGGCAGAAATAATTCAAAATATTCTAGTGAAAGTGTATGGAGTTTAAAAACATAGTGAAGCACTTTCTGTGTTACCACATGACATCACAAGGTGGAACCGAGTGTTTTCTGTTTGAGAGAAGAACTCAGCCTAAATATGCAGGGTTTGTGTGTTAAACATGTGTGAATGAAACAAAACACAACTCTGAGTATGTCTTTAATGAGGAAACAACATTATAACAGATCAGAAAATAGCGTATTTCTTATTTGCCTTTAGAATATTTTTTTCTTACTCCATTGGCAGATATGTTTTTTTGAAATAACAAAAAATAAAAGTAAGAAAAACTATGAAACAGCATTTTAGCTTCATAATCCATGATCTACATAACCAAAAGCACCAACCAAAAAAAACCCCAACATATTATGGTTTACAAGCCAATATTTCATGTGTTTATTTAAGACATGAATCTAACCCAGTCGTATCTGTGTAATCCCTCAGACTAAACCAGTCGTATAATCCAGGCCAATTTTGTGAGGAAATCAAAGATAGTAAAACTCAAAACAAGATGTTGAGTCATTTTTAAGTTTTGTGGAATTCCTTTTTAGCAACATCTTTCTTGAACATTGGCAGTGACCCATATTGACCAACCCTAATCAAATACTGTGTCATATTTTGTTCCATATTAATCAGTAGAAGTATGAAGGCTGAGGATAAGTGGCGTGTTTATTACTGGGTGGGGTCTCCGGGTCAAGTGGGAGTGTTTTTTTTTATAGTGCGTTTCTCTGTGACCTACTTATGAGGGTTAGGTGAAGTTTCTATCTAGTCTCTGTCATGTGACCCTGATCTCATATGACATCATTGGTTTGACTCACGGATCTTTCCTTAATATTTCAACAGTGAGTTCTGAATTTCCATCACGTTATTGTCATTTTTCCCAATCCTCCTCCCGTCCGTCATCCTCCGGTTCGGCCCATAAATATCCCGGCACCGACCCAAGTTTTGTTATTTTATCCTTGTACCTAAACGGATTCAAGCTACAGTTACATAATCGCCTTGGGATCGGGGGCTTTCACATCACATCCAAATCAGTGGGAGGGTTCGGGAATTACCTCTCCTTAAATGGCCCATATTACGCTATTTTCTGATCTGTTATAATGTTGTTTCCTCGTCATAAACAGACCTGGAGTTGTGTTTTGTTTCATTCACACGTTTAACACACAAACTCTTAATATTTAGGCTGAGTTCTTCTCTCAAACAGAAAAAACTCTGATCCAATTGTGATGTCATGTGGTAATACAGGAAGTGCTCCACTGTCTTTTTAAACTCCACACACCTTCACTAGAATTATTTAGATAATTTCAACCCTGGAATTCCTAATCTCTACTAAAAAAAAGGTAAAACTGAGCTGTTAACTTGAAAACTGCTGCTTCAGGTGGAACAGAGCATTTTGAGCTTTGGAGATGTAAACAGAATAATAATAAAGAGTTACTCAAACGTGTGTGAGTGAACCAAAACCCAACTCCAGGTATGTTTTTGATGAGGTAACAACATTATAACATGGTTTAAAGCTCACATGAGTCCATTTTGTGTAGTATAGGACCTTTAAGAAGCCAGCTCTCTGGTTGGTTTTCATTTATTTTTTGACTTATTTAAGGTATAGGGTGTTGCCCCCGTGTCTTGTGCTTTTGACCCATGCCTCAATTTTGCTGGGGCAACCTGTCAAGACCCACCCAGGGGACCCATCTCCAGATTTCCAGCTGCAGTGGGGTTGGTCAGGACTGCCTTAACTTGAGAATTTGAAGGTTGAAGGTTTGAACCCACCCAGAGAAAATTCAAACTCCACACAAAAAGGCCCAGGACCCTCTCAATATGAGGCGTGGGGGCTGGCCATTCAGCGACAGTCACACAAAGTCTAATAATTACTCTTGCCTAGATACTTTTAAAGTGGACATATTGTGTAAAGTCAACTTTTATCCATGTTATACCAGTGTTTACTTATCATTTGCATTCTCAAAGTTATATTTTTAGTCCTGTATTTGATGCTTGAGTTCTCAGAAAATGTCTGTTTTCACTTATCCCCTATCCCCGCCCCCACAAAGTCCCTGTACTTACTTGAGATTATTCAAAAGGTTCAGACTCCGGGTCTTACATGTAGCTTCAAAAATGTCATGTAGCATTTTGTCAACTATAAACAGACGTAGATAAAAATTTGAAAAGCCATTATGAAGAGGCAGTTCTGTATCTTTTAGGACGTTTTGAATGGAAATTCCATTGGCCTGTTTCTAAATCTGTTTTAAATCAATATTGTGATTTACAATAAACAAAATGTAAAATAGGAATCTAATATGTCATAGTTTAATACAAAGCAAATGTCTCTTTCAAATAGATTCAATCACAGAAGTTAGGTCACTGTCCAAATGTCCCTGGGCCGAGTTGTTCATTCATGTTTATTCTGTGTTGTTCTAGGACCTCTCACTGTGTCAGTTGAGGACCCAGCGCCCGCAGCTCCCCCCGTCTCAACCCCTTTGCACACGGCCCCGTCCTCAGACAGATGGACCCCCGAGAGGTCCCCCCCGACCCGAGGATCTGCCCCCAACCGCAACGTGCGCATCCCCCCTCGCACCGACCTGCCCCTGGACACCCAGTCACCGTTTGTGTGGAGGAGAGGAGCGCTGACCGAGTGCACCGCTTCCTGTGGCAAAGGTCAGGGGCATAGAATCCTATTACAGATGTGTAATGTGTCATTTAGCCGAGGAGCCGAGGAATCGCGGGGCTCCGCACGATTTGATACGATACACGATACATGGCTCAAAAGACAATATCACAATATGGAGATACGTGCGATTATATTGAACAGTATATTGCCTTAACGGGAACAAATATTTACAGCTAGCTTGGCTCTTTTATGAGATCCGAATCTTTTGAATCTGTTTCTGTCTCACTTCAAAGACCAGTTCAAAAGGCCGGCTCTTTTAATATTTATTTATATGACAGAAGCCAGTATGAGAACTTTAGAGAGAATTTTAACAACAAACTAATCACAGAAAGAATGACGAAGGCTAATATTTGTTTAAAACTGTTCACACTGAGAGTGGGAGTGTGTTTACCCTTTGGAATGATGAAAATCAAAATGCACTACAATAATAATCATTTTGAAACTGTTATTATGATGCCAAGTATGTTTTTCTGTGCACAAAGCTCTCAGTCGTGTCGTCTGCTCTGCTTCTTTCCTGAGTCTTATGTTGGTTCAGGGTTAATCAGTGTAAAAATGCGTAAAAATTTAAAAGAAAAAGATTTGGTTATTTTTAAAAATGAGATCCGGTTCCAATCATTCACGTTAAGGAAGCATTCAGAACATAGACTGTATGTATAAATAGCTAAACCAGAGGTGCAGGCGGGAAGGGGCATTACCTTCAACAGCCTCGCTCCAGATTGGCTCTTTGGTTGCTATGATACCAGCTCGAATTCCAAATGTGGAACTCGCTCTTTGGTTCTATGATACTCGCTGGAATTCCAAATGTGGAACTCGGCTCCAAATTCGCCCCATAACTGCTCTAACCTCGATGAGCTTCATTTGACTCACACTCCCTTAGTCCACTTCTTTATAGAGTCTATGGTTCAAAAAGAGCCGACTCATTCACGAATATCACATATTTACACAGTGTTTCTTTGTTAACCCACTGCGTTCATAGTTTGTGAGCCGTATATAATTTAATAATCAAAACCGTAAACATGACGTCTTCATTACGTAACATTTTGTGAAATGTACAGAAAAAAATGCTTGTGGTGATACGTCACTACAGCAGCCCTTGATACACGCTCCTAGTTCACATGACATCACAATGTTTTTATGAGGCTAAAGTTTAAAATTGAGGTTGAGGGAGAGGACACGGATCAGGCTTTTGTTTGTCAAAATGCAGCTGTTTTGACCTGGTTTATCTCTGTTATTACTGGGCCTATCTATGTGAAACATGACTTTGCTGTCAGTTTAAATGAACCAAGGTGAGCATGTTTAATTTCAAGATTAATTTCATTTAAAAGTGTGTGGACCTAATCTCTACAAAAAAAAACATTTTAACCATTTTTGAAGTTTTAAGTTCTTTCAAAAACATTCAATTGTCCATGCAGTTATATAGACCCTGCCTTCCATCTGAAATCATGACAAACTCCAGAAAGCAGCCCATTTACTCATGAGTTTGGGTTAGACCAGACAGACAGTAAATGATAAGAAGTCTCCCTCTTCTGGTTGAAAGATGTTACTGCAGTATGTTGATGGAATTACTACTACTTCAAGTCTACACTATCTTTGTCTCTTTACAAATGCAGGTACTCAATACAGAGAGATCCTTTGCATAAACCGTCACACGGACCAGGAAGTGCCCGACAGGAAGTGCGACTCGGCGACCAAACCTTCGCCAGAGGAGGAGCCGTGCAACACACACCCATGCCCTCCATTGTGAGTCCCTGCACTTTTAATAAAACATACTTCAGAAAACTTCTTGTTCTTTAAAGGGAGTGTATAAGCAAAGTCAGTTAATTAACATAATTTATATTTTCACCCAAATTAATGATGAAAAGGCGAATAAAGGGAACATTTAGCTGTTGCTTCAAATATATTGTAGTAAATTTTCAGTTTTTCTAAATAGCTGGAAATTTCTAGCTCTTAGTGGATTAGGTTGGTTAGTTTATTGATTGGTTTATTTATTTTGTCTCCCTGTCCTTGGGCGACAGTAGCACAGTTGGTAGAGCGTTTGTCCACTAAGGGTTGGCGGTTCGAATCCCGTTCTCGACATGAACATCACTGGTTGAGCGGTCAGATCCACTGACCCACAGGTTGGCGGTGTAATTCCAGCTCCCACAAATGAATACTGTCGTTGTGTCCTTGGACAAGACACTTAACTCACCCCCAGTATCTGCGTACACTGGTGTGTGAATGAGTGTGTGAATGGGTGAGTGGTTTCTTGATGTAAAGCTCTTTGAGTGACTAGAAGGTGGAAAAGCGCTGTATAAAAATTGGACCATTTACCATTTAATGTATGAAATAGAGAAGTGAGTGTTCCATGTGTTAGATATAAAGCCAGATGCACTATTATTTACTATAATTACAGTCCTTTACTCAGTGAGCCTCAGTCTTCACCAGGACGACAGTAGTCAGAGTTCATTGGACCTTGCATCTGTTCAAAGAGGAAATGAAGTTGTAACAAAAGTATTATTAGAACTTAACCATGAAAGATGCTTAGCAAAAGAAAAAGAAAATCTATCAACTGGACAAAACGTTGTAGGGGTGAAGATGTTTCGCTGCTCATTCAAGCCGCTTCTTCGGTTCTGGTCAGATGGTGGTGGACACTGCCTTATATCTGTCTGAAGGGAGGAGCTAACTACACTGAAACTCAAAATACCTATTGTTTACAATTTCTGTTTGTAGGCTACGTCTATTGTGCTACCCTAAGTGTGCACTGTGCCTGAGTCCTACTTAGCATAGTCATTCAAGCCCCCAATGAGTGATTTCACACCTATTAGCATCCTGACTAGCCGACTGAGGGATTACGCAGATACATGAAATATGCTTTATCTCTTTTAACTTTGAATAGACTGTAATAACAAAGATGATTATAAACACATATTTGTACGTTTTCAGCTGGGAGACTAGTTCCTGGTCTGAGTGCAGTGTCTCGTGTGGTCCCGGCCTGCAGCAGAGACAGCTCCAGTGCAGGCAGAGCTTTGGGGACCGTCACACTATGGTCCACCCCCAGCGCTGTGCCGGCCTCACCCCCCCAGAGTCCACCCAGCCCTGCCAGCTCCGCATGTGCTCACACTGGGAGGTCAGCTCGGACTGGAGCTCGGTGAGTCACTACCGTAGAGGTCTCAGTGTTATTCTAACATTTGTACTCACTGTGTACTGTGCATGTGCCTGGACAAAAGCAGGACTAAACTAGGGCCTGAACAAGGACTAACCCAGGACCAAGTAGGGTCAGTACTACTAGTATCTAAACCTCGATGCTTATTTTAAGTTGGACCATTCTTGGATAGTTTTAGAATCCGAAGTATAAGACCACATGACAATTTTAAAGAAACTAATTACATTATATTGTCTAAAAATGATTCTATTTATTATTGTTGTGGTTTTGAGTGTTGGGCCTTTTCCTTATTATCAAAATTGAGCTTGAAATTTAAGTATGATAACAACACTAGGAGCATGTCTACAGCGGGAATAACAAGATCTACTTCAATTTAAAATATTATCAAATCCATTTGTAATAATAATAATTATTTGTTTTATATACTGCTTTTCTGGGGAAACAAATACAAGATCTAATCCAGAACAAAACCAAAAGTAAAAGCAGGTCTAATTTAAGACTAAACCCAAGTGAAGCCAGGTCTAAACCAGGATTAAACCAGGTCTAAACCAGGATTAAACCAGGTCTAAACCAGGATTAAACCAGGTCTAAACCAGGATTAAACCAGGTCTAAACCAGGATTAAACCAGCTCTAAATCAGTGTGAGACCAGTAATTAACAAGTAAACTCTTTGATATAGAGGTATATTTCTGTGCCAACCACAGACTGTATATATAAATGGATGTAGGTAACACACTAGACAAATAGGAAGTGATCATCATGTTCTCGCTCCGGATTGGCTCTTTGGTTGCTATGATACTCGCAGTCAGCAATCCTAATAGGCAACTTGGCTCCAAATTCGCCTCTATAACCGCTCTGGCCTCGATGAGCTTCATTTGGCTGGAGCCGACGCTGTGGGTGACGTCACGCTCACTTAGTCCACTTCTTTATACAGTCTGTGGTGCCAACCGAGTCTGGGAATGAAATGTGCTCTAAACATTCTAAAGCCGTTATTGACTTTTGCCTGTTTGTCGGCAGTGCTCGGTGGACTGTGGGGTGGGCAAGAGGACGAGGAGCGTGCGATGTGTCAGTGAGGAGGGGGGCGTGGTCAATGATAAAGAATGTAACTCCAGACACAAGCCTCAGGGGAGCGAGGAGTGCAACATGGGGCCCTGTGTCACCAACTGGTACTTCAGCAACTGGTCCCAAAGCGTAAGTTACTAAATACATGGTTTTTTTTTATGTTAAAAGCATATTGATGGGTTTCAGAATTATGAAAAATTATGAAAAATTGTGACCATTGCCACAGCGATCAACAATTTAAAACAAAATAAAACACACCACATCAAATTGGGACAAAACTGGGTACTAAACCAGGACTAGAACAGGGTCAAACCAAGTCTACATGAGGACTAAACTGGGACCAAACCAGGACTAAACCAGAGCAAGTGTGAGCACAGTCAGAGAATTATTTTAACCCCAACCTTTTCCTCCATCTCAACTTTTATCATTTTCAAACTTACATGGTTTTCTGAATGATGACAAATAAGAATCATTGCCATAGCGTTTAACAATTTTAAACAAAATATAATTTATATTGGATGGGAAAAAGTTCCCTAAATGTTTCATATAGAAGGGAACTGAAACTGATAAATATATAGAAAGTGAACAAAACCTATATAAACAGTGTTCAGTACCGTGTTTCTTTATGTATCAGTAAAAATGGAAAAATATTGATAACTTAATATAAATTTCATGGTTAGTGGGAAAAATTACCTGGACATTATCCACATTATAACGATATAGACGTGTAACTGAACCAGCTCCGTGGCTCGTCCTTGTGCCCAGTGTTCGGCTCAGTGTGGCCCCGGGGTGCAGAGGAGGGAGGTGGTGTGTCTGACTCACGGTGACGTCAAAGAAGGAGGAGGAGAAGAAAACTGTGTGGCCGAGAAACCAGCCGAAATGAAGGCCTGTAACGGAGGGCCCTGTGCAGCGGTGACTGTGTGGTACACCAGCCCATGGACCCAGGTAAGAACGAGGGAACGGTGGAGACAAAAGGACATTACAGCAACTCAGTGTCTGCGTGCACTGGTGTATGAATGTGTGTGTGAATGGGTGAGTGGTTCCTTGATGTAAAGAGCTTTGAGTGACTTAAAGGTGGAAAGTGCTATATAAAAATGTGACCTTGACCATTTACCATTTCTGTACCAGGGACACATTTGGCACAGTTAATAAGCCAAATTGGGGTAACAGTAGCTCAGTTGGTAGATTGTTTGTCCATGGATCCACAGGTTAGCGGTGTGATTCTACCTCCCACAAATCAATGTGGTTGTTGTGTCCTTGGGCAAGACACAGTGTCTGCGTACACTGGTGTATGAATGTGTGTGTGAATTGGTGGGTGGTCCTTTGATGTGAAGAGCTTTTAGTGCCCTGAAGGTGAACCATGTGAACATTTACCAAATAAATACAATAAAACCAGATTTAAAGTGTTTTCCATCTTGAAATGATCAGAGACGTCAATGTCCTGTTACAGAGGGGGCCCCGAGTCTGGTTATTTTAGGGTTCCTGGTCTGAAAAGTTTGCAAACCCTGTAGCGTTGCAAATACTGTAGCATTTCTTCTGGTTGTTTATTTTCTGAACACAAGGGCTGCTGTGGGCCGTAACCCACAACAGAGCAAGAGCAAAACAACAGCAGTCTCAACTCACTAGAGCCAGTCTCCAAAACGGACCAGTAACTGACCAATAAAACCTTCACATCAACTTGTCGGCAGAGCAACCAAATGTCACATACAAAAGCAGTTACGTTAACGACAACACGTAAACAAGAACAACAAAATGTGTCAACTCTGAGCTGAACACAAAATATCAGATCATTACAAAACTGCATCTTTATTTTAAATGAAATATCAGAGGGGGCCCCGAGTCTGGTTATTTTAGGGTTCCTGGTCTGAAAAGTTTGCGAACCCCTCATGTAAATTACTGCTATATACTGTAGCGTTTCTTCTGGTCGTTTATTTTCTGAACACAAGGGCTGCTGTGGGCCGTAACCCACGACAGAGCAAGAGCAAAACAACAGCAGTCTCAACTCACTAGAGCCAGTCTCCAAAACGGACCAGTAACTGACCAATAAAACCTTCACATCAACTTGTCGGCAGAGCAACCAAATGTCACATACAAAAGCAGTTACGTTAACGACAACACGTAAACAAGAACAACAAAATGTGTCAACTCTGAGCTGAACACAAAATATCAGATCATTACAAAACTGCATCTTTATTTTAAATGAAATATTAAACAGGTTGTGCTAACATAGCCGGAGCATGTTTTTTTTCATTGGCTACATTACATTTGATTGACCTTAACCAGCTTGAACCAATTACAACAATGAACTGTGCACTACAAGAACCACTCCAGCTTGATGTAATGTTGCAGGAGCACTTTTAACAGCTTAAAAACTAAATTTGTTATGTTTTCATTTAATTTCCAGTGTAATGTGAGATGTGGGAGTGGCACACAGCGGCGGGACATCATCTGTGTGCAGAAGACGGGAGCAGACTTCAGTGTTGTTCAGGCGGCCGAGTGCTCTCACCTGGAGAAGCCGTCTCCAGTACAAGAGTGCGACGTGGGGGAGTGTCTGCCGCAGTGGTTCACTACAGAGTGGAGCGCGGTGAGACAGACACACAAGACACTGGAATTATATCGTTACTAGTTCATTTTTATAGTTACAAGTTATTAATTAATTCCTATTCATTGTATCGTCTAAAAACATTTTTTTAGTATTAGAATCTTTCTTTCTTTCTTTATTCTTTATTTGTCAGGGACCATGCACAAATTTCTTAATCTTATAAAAGAAAAGATGATTTGTACCAGATTTAGATGCTGCTACTTTCCATCTGCAGTCCCTGGGCAGATGAACACACAATAAAAATACATATTTCACTACAATTACATTATAAGACTCATCAGTTCATCATTAACATTAGCAGTAAAATACAATAAAATGTCCCCATGTCCAATACATGATGTTTCTTACAGTCCATACCAATATAAAAAATCATTATGTGCAGGTTTTTAACAGTACAAATTAACTAGGCTGATGTTGACACATTTGATTATCTCAATTATATTATTCTAGTAAAATTATTCAACTCTACAGACAATTTCAGACTGTCTGGAAGCTGATTCCACTGTCTGATGGTTCGAGTTTGAGGTTTTAGTATTGTGGCCACACTAGTTCACTACAAGATAGTTTTTTGTCATGCTTAATATGAAAATAAAAACTATTATTACATATTTATTTTCACTGATTATATTGACAATTCTTAAAATTGAGGAAATTTGCTTTTTGCAAATAAACTTCTTATCTTAAAATCTGATATTTAACCACTCGAGTATAATATTATTTTCCTTAAGTGAATCAAGAAAGAAAGTAGTCTGGCTTTAAAAAAATAAAAGCATCTAAATAAACTAGTCCAAATCATATACTCTCAATGTTTTTCCACCTTATGTAGAGATTGTTTTGCATGTGAACACTGGTTAAGAAACAAAAAGATCAGATTTCCAATAATCATTTTGTTCCTGTGGCCCCCAGTGCTCTCGCTCGTGTGGTAAAGGCGTTCAGATGAGAGAGGTGCGATGTCTCTCAGCTGATAAACAGCACAGCCTGGAGTGTGACCCCGCCTCTAAACCAGAACAAGAGCAGTTCTGTAACACCATCCCCTGCAGCCCCCAGGTCGCAGGTGAGCGCTTTAAAGTTTGGGACTATCTGTGAGTTCACACGTCAGTCAATTTTAGACGTCCTATATTACGCAAAATTTACTCATTGGAGCTTTAAGCCATGTTATAATGTTGTTACCTCATCAAAAACGTACCCGGAGTTATGTTTTGTTTCATTCACACACGTTTGAGCAACACTTTATTATTAGTCTGTCTACATCTCCAAAGCTCAAAATGCTCTGTTCCACCTTGTGATGTCATGAAGCAACTACCATTTACCGTTAGTTCAGTAGAGATTTGCGATTCCAGGGCTGAAATGATCCAAAGTGATTCTAGTGAGGGTTTATGGAGTTTAAAAACACAGTGGAGCACTTCTTGTATTATGGGCCTTTTAAAGTATCGATTCTCGGTAGAAGAAACATCACAATTATTCATGGGGTTCAACTGTTTTTGTTATTACGGGCGCCATTTTTAGGACTTTTGACAATTAATAGAATATTTTGTATCGAATTGTGAATTTCTATGACAACTTTTATTTTTTCATTACCCATAATTTGGCCCCTTGAATGAATAATAAAAACTGTAATGCAGTTCTGAGTTTAAAATGTGACCGCCCTTGATAAAACTTTCTGATATAAAAAAAAAAGTTGTATTTTCCTTAAAGGGCCCATATTACACTAACATCCCTGGAGTTTTGTTTTGTTTCATTCACAAATGTTTAACACACAAACCCTGCATATTTAGAATGAGTTCCTCTCAGTCCCACTGTGTTTTTAAACTCCACACACCTTCACTAGAATCATTTGGATCATTTCAGCCCCGGAATTGCTAATATCTACTGAGCTAAAGGTAAAAGGAGCTGTTAACTTCATGACATCACAAGGTGGAACAGAGCATTTTGAGCTTTGGAGATGTAGACAGACCTTTAAGACGCAAGAACTCAACTTTTAGCTTACATATCTTTTTTTTCTCTACATGGGTAGGTATAGATTACATTTTACACTTAACATTTTTGCTCAAAAATCCTCAAAATAGCTACGATTAAACTGCGCCACCTATAATCAATCAGGCTTATTGATTACTGCTTTATGAACACGTCATTTTTGTTTTATGTGCCCCCAGATGAGAACTGTAAGGACAGGCGCCATAACTGCGTGATGGTGGTGCAGGCCCGGCTGTGTGTGTACTCGTACTACAAAACAGCCTGCTGCGCCTCCTGTACCCAGAGTGCTCAGCGCACGAAGAGACACTGACCGACCAATCACAGAAGAGCAACAAGCGAAGGACCGCGGCACCTGGATACACATATGTAAAGTCTGTAGAGACCTTAATACACCACTGGGTTAGCATTAGGGGTGAAACAATGGGTTTGGCTTTAAGATATTAGCACTGGGGTTGTCTAAAGTAATGATCCCCAGATACCAAAACGAGCGTCGAGACTAGACACTGATCTGGACAAGTTTCGATACTGAGATAAATGACAAATACCGTAGCGTTCTGGTGTAAGGAAACACGCCAAATGTCTTCTGGTTGTTTGTTTTCTGAACACAAGCGCTACTGTGGGCCGTAACCCACGCCAAAACGAGAGCAAAACCTGTCGGCATAGCAACCAACTCTCACATACAAAAACAGTTAACAACAACAACAACAACACATAAACAGTTACAAGAACAACAAAAGGTGTCGAGACAAAACACGAAATATCAGGTCATTACAGTACGATCAAATTTGACCTGTTCTGAGTGGTTCTTGATCTAGTCAGAACTCGAAGAAGACCACGTGGAAATGTTAAAGAAGCTGCTGTTATTTTGTGTTGAAAATTACATTCGACATCGAGTTTGAAATTATAGTAAAAGTATAAAAGTAAAGCTTCTTTTTAAAGCGAAAACCACAAGCCTTGAAACATCATTTGTAAAAGTGACTAAGCGCTTGAACTTGGTATTTTACAGCAAAAAAAATGCATTTTAAGACGGATTTCAGGCTCCCCCCACCCTCATAGATATTACAGGCCGTAAAAATACATGACATCATCTGAAACCCAGCAATAGCCGTGACATAATAAGATTTATGTATATTCCGTTACAGTATCTCAAATCATCATCTCCAGTGCGTTTCTATTTTACAGTTAACCTCCCCACAATATCATCGTCAGTACAGTAAATATCATGAAGTTGTTACCATGGCAATACTGCGTTTCATCCCTATAAGTTCGCACGATCCAGTCCTACGCTTTATGCATTTGTGTTTCGGTTTAGTTCGTCAAATGCAAGTCCTTCGCTTTTTTTGTTCAGTTCAATTTTGCAGGATAAAAGAACCAAAGGAGTCTAGAAATGACAGTGAGTGACCAAATATAATGTGTAACTACGGCAACACATGGAAAAGCACATCGTAGGAGACCTTTAAAGTTTTAATGAATTTTGAACATCACAATTTTGTGATAGAGCGTAAATATCTGATGAAGATGAATGTTTATTTTTTAATTTTACTTATTTAAAAAGAACTGGCTACAGATTTTTTTTTTTTTTAAACATTGCAAACCCTGAATAAGGAAGATCATTTAAATTCAATTCAAATTTCAAGTATAGCTGGAGCTGTGTTAGTTTAATTGTGGCTTTTTGACTGAACCTAGCAACATTTTCTGAACCCTTCTGAACACTTGTTGTGCTATATCTTAATCTGGTGATATTTTTTCTGTAAAAAGTTCTCATTTTGGTCTTTTTCTTTTTGTTTCCATGTAAAGTGCTCACTCTCCACAGTAGCTACTGGAGGGTGACGAGTCTGTATAAAGTTGGATATGTTTTAATGTCTATAATTTCTTGAACATAGTTGGCGCTTATATCGCTGTAAAAACTAAATATCTACATGAGTTACGCAGTATCTTGTTAAGTATTTTGAACTAATTTCGATTTGTTTATTTAGATTTTTCGAAATATTTCAAGGTTAAATTACTAGATTAAAAAAAAAAACAGTACTTAAAGTGGGACTTAACACCTAAGCTCCGCCCTCAACTAGAGGGAGGGACTAAAGGGGAGAGTGAGGGGCGGGGTCTGGACATATGAGGAACAGCGTGATTGGTCTATCCACACTTCAAACTCCGCCCCTGCAGCCAGGTGTTTGTAATCAGAAACACCTGACTGTAATCAGGGCAGTGCTGTGTGATGTCACCAACTACTGGAGATTTCCGAGGCCACTGGAGGCAGCACACACTTATTAAACTGTACTAAATTTGCCCCAAAATGATTTGGAATGGCAGAGAATGCTACAAAAACACCGTATACACAGTTTAGTACAGAAAAAGTGCGTTTAGTGTTTAGTTCCACTTTAAATGGTTCACTAATCCTCCTCTAATTTTGCTTAAAACATAAACAAAATATATTTAAACTCATCAGGAGTACCTTGAAACTGCAAAAATAGTCCTGCAAACTTAATAAACCTTAAGTAGTCAAGATTACTTACATCAAGATTCTTAGTTCAAATGATTTTAGCTCTAGTAAATATTTGTTTTTTGCAGTGTGAAGAGTAGAGTTTCGATATGTGTCGTTATAGACTGCATTTATTCACATCTAACCCATTATTCTTCAAGTATGTAACAGCAGACAGACGGAGCAGTGATTTCACGTGTTTGGATGTGAGTCGAGTGTGTGACTGTGGAACGAACGGGGCTGGACTTTGGCTTTGGGGCTCACCGGCCGCCGTGGTCAGACTTAAGTAGAACAACGATGGTTTTAACTGGCCACAATTATGACAGGCGTAATGTTATGGTATAGTCATTTGTAGTAAAAGTGTGTACTGTGTAACTTTTCTGATGCTTGTCCCCATGGAGTTGCTTTGCCCAGAAGGTTCCACAGTATAGCTTTGGTGTTGCTACTAGTCCTACAGATACAGAGGTAAAAAGTTACTCAAGTAAAACTCAAGTAAAAGTATCACATGAAAAAATCTATTTAAGCAAAATTATTAAAGTACCTGTTTAAAAATGAACTTTGAGTAAAAAGTTAAAATATTTCAAGTGTTGTTCAAGTTTTAAATATAGTGATATTGATTTAAAAATGATACATATTTTGGTCAACAGCTGCAATATGAATCAGTTTCTTAATTTTTCTTATGAATTTTGTGTTTTTATTTTTGTTCGCTCAAAGCTGAAGTTTGAACTCGTAAACTTTAGTCAGGATGTTTCCACGAACACGGTAAAAATAACCCCTCAAATCATATGAAAAGTACTTTTTACTTTTCAGTCCAGTTCAAAAATGTAGTGGAGTAGAAAGTACAGATACTGCTCTCAAATGCAGTGAAGTAAAAGTAAAAAAAGTACAGATACTTAAAAATTCTCCAGTACTTTGCTACTTGTACTTCGTTACCTTCCACCACTGCCAGTTCCTCTCACAGTAAGAATGCATATTACACCTGTAACTGGATACGTGCAGGATCGATCAGTTTAATGACATACTGCGGAACATTTTGGGCAAAGTTATAGCATCACCGTGGAGACGAGCAGGTAGTGGACCCGCTACCTGAAAAGACACATAGTACTTATTTAAGCTACAGTTAAAGCTTAAAGTTAAAATGTGTTCTGTGTCTTGACATGGATCAAATCTAACAGAAGAAAAGCCTTTCGATTATAGTCAGTGCTATGGAGACTGCACGTGTTAATAGCATTTTGGCTAGCCTGCTAACGTCACGCCCTGTAATGTGTGTGTGAGTGTGTGTGTGTGTGTGTGTGTGTGTGTGTGTGTGTAAAACTGTAAATATCGCTTTGAATGTACGTCACTGTCTTTAATCCCATGTAGAGAAATACATTTTATATAAAACATAATAGTAATTTATCTAAAAAATGTAATTTATTCTTTGTTGTAAAATGCTGTAGTGAAATATCGTTGTGTTCACCGGATTATATGACGTTGTTCTTATTGAAACACTTTTGTAACAGTAAAGGTGTGGAAAGATTACTGTAAAAAGCTGCATTTTATTTTCATTAAAAATTAAACAAGAGGTGACTGAGAGTCTTCAATGTAACCGGTTTTGTCCAAAGGGTGGCGCTGTTGAGTGGCTTTTTAAGCACAGAAGTCATGACGGGATTTGTGATTGCAACGAGGAAAATACATGGACATTTTAAAATACTCAGCTCCATTTGGTCTGGATTTGCTCACCTAGTTTAGTCCTTGTTTAGACCTGGATTTGGACCCGGTTTAGACTTGGATGAAATATGATTAAAAACCTTCTTTATCCAGATTTAGTCCTGGTTTAGACTTGGATGAGATATGATTAAAAACCTTCATTTTCCAGACTTAGTCCTGGTTTAGACTTGGTTTAGACCTGCTCTACTCTTAGTTCTAGTTTAGACCTGGTCCATCCAATCTGGATTTGGTTTGTGTTGTGTTATGTTTTTTTGTTTTTCCTTCAAGATTGAAATTCTGTTGATTCCAAAGTTCAAAAATGCAGTGGAGCAGAAAGAACAAATACCTGCTCTCAAATGTAGAGCAGCAAAGTAAAAATAATCCTCTGTAAGATTTATTTAAGTAAAATTTAAAAATGTAGAAAGACTTTCATGTGTAACTGAACGCATGCAAGACAGATCAGTTTAATGACATACTGCGGAACATTCCAGGCAAAGTAATAGCATCTCCATGGTGACGAGCAGGTAGCGGACCCCCTACCTGGACAGATACATAGATCTTTAAGCTAAAGTTAAAGCTTAAAGTTAAAATATATTCTATGTCGTGACAAATCTAACAGAAAAAAGTCTCTGGATTGTAGTCGGTGCTGTGGAGACGGCATAAAAACGACCTGGTTAAAGTGGCTAGTGGGACTGAATGTGCTAATGGCTAAAATCTGGTGGTCATCTGGATGCTGTTTTTGCAGTGAAGACGTTCGGCTCCCATCCAGAAGCCATTTTCTGTTTGATGTACTGCTTTGGGACAGTAGGAGTTACACTGGATAAGTCCTGCCCCAAGTTCAAACGCTGTAAAAAAAATGGACTACTTTATTACATCGTTTTATTCATATTTTAGGAGCACTCTCATTTGGTACATTGCTGACTTTTTAAAATAGCTAACACACTTTGCTAATCACTAAAATGATACTTGTACAGTACTTTTTGTGTTTCCCCCCGATGACGAGACGCACGGAGCCTCGATGATCGGCCTCTCTCTCGTGTCTGTTTCTGCTCAGCTCATAGACGGAGCTGGAAGAAGTACTTCACATTGTTACTTAAGCAAAAGTACAGACACCGGAGCAAAAAGATACTCAAGTAAATGTAACAGTATCAC
>JACM01021587.1:0-12635 GCA_000787095.1 Periophthalmodon schlosseri
CTCTCTCTCCTCCTCTCCCTCTCCTCTTGTCTCCCTCCATCCCCCCTCTGCAGTGATACATACAGTGAGTCTGTAGGGCCCTGTGTGAGTGACATAGGGCCCGGCGTGACCTCAGACTCTTGGGCTAAAGCTCTGTGACACTGTGGCGTGCTGGGGGGCCTCCAGTGACAGACAGGGGCCACAGACCACAGTCAGACACACTCACATCACAAACACAGGACTGCTTATGGAAGCCATCTTGTTTTCTAATGGCAAATTTGACAGACGATGACTTGTCTAGTAGTAGGAATCAAGGAATTTTAAAATGCAATCCAAATTTCAGTCTAAGGTCAGCTCAAGACCAGAGGCGACAGAGCCTTTTGTGTGGCAGCGTCCAGATTATGGAACAGCGCCCCCTGCCTGTCAGATCCTCTCAATCTTTAAGGCAGTTTAAGACTAGACTGAAAAGCCACCTCTTCTCCCTGGCATTTAATATTTGCTAGCTAGCTTGGGCTGTGTCCAAATGTCCACACTATTCCCTACTTAGGGCACTATTTAGGGGTCATTTACTGGTGTTCGTATGTCCAGTTGGTGCACTCAAAATTTCCCACAATGCACCTTGAAAAGTAGTGGGCATCAGTGGTCACTATACTGGTCAATATAGACCACAATGCATTGCAAGAGTCGGAAAAACAACAGTGAACAGCAACAGGTCTTTAACTGGACACAACATGACTGAATAAAGCAGAAAGAAGCGCTGGTTTATCGCACTGTTCATCCTGACTATGAATTAAACACTTAAAATATTTATTATTTATTAAAACATTATGGGCTAAAGGTGCTAGCGTTAGCTGCTTACCTTAGCTTGAGCTGTTAACAGAGCGCTAATTTCCACATCTCAGATGATCCAAAGATCCAGATTGACAAAAAACTTGTATGTTTATTATTAGTCCATTAATACTTGTGTGCCAGTCCAATCACTATTTATGGCAGAAATTAAGTTTTATCTGAGTTTTTTTTTCACCTAGAAGCCAGAGCCTCATGATCCGAATGTAGTGAGCTCAGTGTCCAAATCTCTCTGTGAGTGAGTGCACTATAGAGTCCACTAAAGAGTGCGGGGCTGTGAAGTGAATGAGGGGTTAGGGGCTAGGGGAGACATTCGGACACGGCCTTGGTGTTTTATTGTTCTTTTTCTTTGTATCGTATTATCTGCATATTTGTTGTTTTTTTTGTTGTTTTTTTTACTTTTACAGTTGAAACCAGAAATTTACATACACCATATAAAAAGACACATAAACTTTTTTTCTAACATTTTTTTTTTTAGGATTAGGATTACCAAAAATATTTCTTTTTGCTAAATGCCAGAATAATGAAAAACTTCCTTCAAAGTCAGAAGTTTACATACATTTCATTAGTATTTGGTACCATTGCCTTTAAACTGTATAACTTGGGTCAAACGTTTTGGATTTCCTTCCACAACCTTTTCACAATAGTTGGCAGGAATTTTGGTCCATTTCTCCTGACAGAACTGGTGTAACTGAGGCAAGTTTGTAGGCCACTTTGCTGGCACATGCCTTTTCAGGTCTGCCCATAAATTTTCAATAGGATTGGGATCAGGGCTTTGTGATGGCCACTCCAAAACATTGACTTTGTTATGCTTAAGCCACTTTGTAACCAGTTTGGCAGTTTGCTGTGGGACATTGTCCATTTGGAAAATCCATTTGCCCCCAAGCTTTGACTTCCTGATTGATGTCTTGAGATGTTGCTTCAGTATTTCCACATAATATTCTTTCCTCCTTATGACATCTATTTTGTGAAGTGCACCAGTCCCTCTTGCATCAAAACAACCCCACAACATGGTGTTCTCAGGCTTGCAAGTTTCCCCCTTTTTCATCCAAACGTAACAAATCTCATTATGGACAAACTGTTAAATTTTAGTTTCATCAGCCCCCAGGACATGTCTCTGAACATTAAGGGCTTTGTCCCTGTGTACAAACTGTAAACTGGCTTTTTTGTTTCTTTTGGAGTAATGGCTTCTTCCTGCAGAGTGGCCTTTCAGCCCATGTCGGTACAGTACTTGTTTCACTGTGGATAATGACACACTCTTACCAGCTTCAGCAGCATCTTCACAAGGTCTTTTGCTTTTGTTTTTGGGTTGATATGCACATTTTGGACCAAAGCATGTTCATCTCTGGGACACAGAACCCGTCTCCTTCCTGAGTGGTATGATGGCTGGACATTCCCATGGTTCATAGCAAAAGAACAATATAAAAACTGTCAAGTGGACAAAACGTTGTAGGAGTGAAGACATTTTGCTGCTCATCCAAGCTGCTTCTTTAGTTCTGGTCAGATTACTAGTAATAATATTGGACACTGCCTTATATCTATCTGATATTATATTGTTTGAACAGATGAATGTGGCACCTTCAGGCATCTGGAAATTGCACCCAAGGAAAAACTAGACTTGTGCAAGTCCACAATTCTCTTCCTAATATCTTGGCTGATTTTTTTTGACTTTCCCATGATGTTACACAAAGAAGCAGTGTGTTTCAGCTGTGCCTTCAAATACATCTTCAAGTGTGTCTCTAATTAACTCAAATGTTGTCAATAATCAGAAGCTGCCAAAGACATGACATCATCATCTGGGCTTTCCCAAAATGTTTAAATGCATAGTAATCTTACTGTATGTAAACTTCTGACTTTGACAAAGGTAATGAAAAAAAATCCTTCTCTTATTATTCCTGGCATTAGCAAATAGAAATAATTTTGGTAATCCTAATTGACCTAAACCAGGGAGTTTAATCTGAGTCCGTGTCAGACAGAGACAAAAAAAAAAGATTATGTGTCTTTTTATATAGTGTATGTAAACTTCTGGTTTCAATTGTGTAGGAATCACTTTTGGCAGCTGAAGTTGTTTTAAATGTGCTATAAAAAAAAAAAAACTTAAATTGAATTGTGTCTTTTTAATAGAGAGGTCTACAGCCAATCCTCTGTCAGTAAAAGCATGCCATTTGTAGTTCAGACTTTGGAGGAAGAAATTTGATTTTTTTTTTTTTTTTCATGTTAAATGAATACTGAAAGACACTTTATTTTATTTTGATAAGACAAAATAAAAGTAATCAATTAAAAATCAGATTGATTTTGTTGTCACATCACCCTGCTGCCCTGTATGATATTTGGATGCCTCAGCACTCCATGTACAGTGTGCAGAGTGTGCAGAGTGAGTTAGAGCTATAGAATGCGATGCCCTGTGAAAACCTCCCTGATGAGATGTTTCACACTTGTCCCTCCAGGAGCAGGCCCCAGGCACAACCAGGACATGGGGAGAGAGTTTCTGTTAGCTGCATGGATCTGAGGAACTTTACCTCAAAAGCAGCAGTGACAACCAAACGGAAGAGCCAATCAGAGAAATAGACTATTCTCAAAGTATCACATCTGACATCATATCCAGTTTTTATTTTCAGGCCAGTCCTGCCACATTGCCCAGAAGAGGACTGGATGATGCATGGTCAATATTATGCAGAATGTACTTTTTTGACCTTTTAACCATGTTAAATTTCCCTCACCAAAAACGTACCTGGAGTTTTCTCTGAGCACTTACAAATGCTCCATTCACATTTGGCCCAGTTTTTAAGCCCATAAACTAGTGTTGTCTCAAAAATGTTTGATACCACGATAATAATAAAAAGCACTCCTTCTTTAGACAAAATAATGTGATTTTCAACATTAATTAGTAGTACTTTCTTTTAATCCCTCAGTGGTCCAGGTAGGTTCCATAGTGGTCTATGGGCGTATACTAGTCTATGTGTCTTATACTTGTTCTGATACAGCTCAAGATCATTCTAAAGATATTCAGGCAAGGTTCATTTCATGTTTTTGTTTTTTTTTTTTTTGTTATATAAATGAAAAAAGCTGTTACCAATCTGTTCCCGTGTGATCTCAGCAGCTGTCATCATCCGTTAGTTATTCACAGAAAAGTCCGAAGCAATATCTCACACATCAGACTGTAATGGGCCGTGTCTTCAGAGACGAAGTGACCCCTGAACACACCGTAAGGCATTCAAGGCTTTTACCGTGACTCAACACTTTTCAAATGGCACCAATCATACACAGCGCACAGGAAATGGGCCACGCTTTTAAGTACAGGGAAACCAGCAACATTTGGAGGCTTTCATGGTCTGTGTAACGGTGCTGCTTTTAGGGGAGTGGTGTGCAGCAGCAGAGAGGCATTTCTGCTTCCTGTCCTGTTTAAAAGTGATGTTAGTTTTACCATTTGCTCCCGCATGCAGACTTTCCATAAATATACAAAAGCAGGATACAGAACAATACACTACAACGTCACAAACCTGATGCGATGTGCAGTAGTGTCATTAGTGGGATGCACGCTGATTGTGTTGCAATGTCATTCTGAAGGGGGAGTGACAGCATGGAGAGCAAAGGGAGGGAGGACTCAGAGTGTCAAAACTGAAAATGAAACTTATAAAACATGTTAATATGTTGTTTTCGGTGAATATAGCATTTTCAAAACATGGTGATCTAAATATGTTATGTGTTAAATACCCCACAGAAGTAGAATACCCCCTTTTTAACATTGTATAAAATGAGACTGTAAATAAATGATATTCATGGGTTTCAGCTACCTATTATATACAACATTTTGAGACCTTTTTTCCATTCAAAAGAGTTGTTTATTGTTAACTGCTGAGTTCACTGTCTTTTTTTTCAATGGTATTTTAGCCAGATGCCCTTCCTGGTGCATATTTCTAGCTGAAACAATTTTCTCATTTGTCCTCATAGAGAAATTTGACCCATCTGACTTTCCTCCAGAACTGCTGCACCAGTGTAGCACCCAGTGAATATAGCCAGTCAGGCTAACTGGAGGATTTGCCCATGCAGTTAATTAATTCTGAATTAATTAAGCCCTGGATTCATTTCTCACCTTTGAAGATACCCAAAGATCTTTACAGTGCTTTATTCATTCAATATATACTAGGTGATTGTAAGTTACTAGACCAGCCAGACAGCCAATCTGCACAATCTGGCCTTCTGACCACCACCAATCACTCACACACACCACATTTCTACTAGGCAAGGTGGGTAAAGTGTCTTGCCTAAGGACACAGAGCCATTGTTGACTCACTGTGGCACCTGGTATTCACAGAGGTTACCAGTTACCAGGCCCAGTCCTACTTAGCTTTTGAGATCTGACCTGACTAGATATTCTGAAGGTGGCATAAAGATGGTTCACTCTCTAACATCAACCACGCTCTCTAACATCAACTCAACTGGGCTCGCTAACATCAATCATGCTCGCTAACATCAACCGCACTCACTAACATCAACTGCATTCGCTAACATCAACTATGCTCGTTAACGTCAACTGCGTTCACTAACATTAACCGCAGTAGCTAACATCAACCACGCTCGCTAACATCAACCGCGCTCGCTAACATCAACGATGCTTGCTAACATCAACTGCGCTCGCTAACATTAAACGTGCCTGCTAACATCAACCACGCACTCTAACATCAACTCAACTGGGCTCGCTAACATCAACTGTGCCCGCTAACATCAACTCAGCCGTGCTCGCTAACATCAACTGTGTTCGCAAACCAATCACGTCAGCTAAACTGCGCTCACTAACATCACTTACGCCCACTAACATCAACCGCGCTTGCTAACATCATTGCACTTGCAAACATCAACCGCACTCACTAACATCAACCGCCCTCGCTACCATCCGTCACTTGTAGCTTTAGGTTTAAATCTGCGTGTCCCTAAGGTGGTGTTTGGCCTGTTTCACACTCTCCTTTGCCAGCACAATGTCATCTAAGCCATGTCTGAGTAATCATGGACATAAGTGCACTTTAGTCTAAACCTGCATGATTTCATTTCCTCCGCTGTAGAATGTAATCAGTATATGCAGTAATTACATGAAGCTTGTTGGTCAGGGCCATTTGGAGCAGGATCAGCGCATTTGACAGACCAGGGGGAGATTTTGTTGGCTTGTTTGTCATGTCAGCTGTAGCGTTTGAGTCCAACCACCTTCCGAGCAGCCTCCTGATCGGGTCTGGACTTGATCACACAGTTCTTTTAAGTCTCTGATGCTTGAGGCTCTCCAGAAACTCTCCCCCCTTCCACAATCTGCGACTCCGGGTCCACCTCGGAGCAGAATGTGCAGAGCAGATGATGAGGCTCGGAGCCAGGAGCAGGTCTGTCCCAGAGGAGATGATTGAGGAGATGAAGACATGACTGCTGCATGGAGAAGTGAACTGTGCGCAGAAGGACAGGCCACAAAGTAAATGATCTGACTGTGGTCAACAAAGAAGCCAAAAACTGACAATCGTTCTCTTAAATCTCTAATCCAGTTTTTTTCACATTAGGATAACATTACACTATATTACTCTGAGGCTTCACACTTTCACACACCACAGCTAAACCGTGCTAAACCAAGACTAAGGCCCAATAACAATTCACCAGAGACAAAGAGGTGTCCCAGTTCTCTTTAGCAATGAGGGGTAGGGCTAAGGTTATGGGCGGTACACCATTTAAGGAAAATCAGATGCACACATAAATGAAGGAGTAGGTGGAGTTTCAAGAACCAGGAAATACAAGAAAATAAACTCATATCTCATAATTTGATTTCCACGGTTGGCTTGGGGCCTTCTTGGCGCAGGTCAGTTTGGTGGAGCCACCTCCGGCCAAGGTGTGTCTCCATGTTCCGGGCTCTGGGTCCAGGAGCAGGGCTATGCTACATAAGACACTGATGTCACACAAACATGAGCTATGTTTTCATGATAAATTAAATCTAAATTGTACCCAAATTATACTTTTTAATCGTAAGGCTTATCTCAGAAGTTCACAAAAAGACATTTAGTAATTTGTTTGTGGCGGCTAAAGAGTAAATATTTTAACATCTCTTTTTGTAATGCTAATCAATTTTCTTGCTGTTAAACAGGAAACAGCTGTTGCTAACATGCACTAGCAACAAGATCAAGAGTTTGGTGAGAAATGATTATTGTCTGTTTATATCTGCTTTTTACCGTCCTGTTTTCCAATCATTTCACTGTGGTGCTTTGCTGCTCCTTACCTTAAGCATATCCGGAGCCAAAGACACCCTCCAGGGTCCACTTCAGACCACTCAAACGGGCCGATCTGCTCCAAAGTGAACCAATGGAAATAAGGCTTTACTTACACCAACTACAACACAAGACCTGAAACTTGAGGCTCACATTCTCAGTGAACATGGCGATGTGTTCATAAGTTTCAGCTTTCTGTTTATAGGTGACATTTTGAGAACAATGCTGTTTTTCCATCACTCTGAAAGCCACTCATACGCGCCTCAGTGTCCACTGCCGATCACATCAGATCACTAAAATAATCAGATCTGATTATTGCCCTGTGTTTACAGTACAATGAAGAAACACTCTATCACCCTGACGTTAGTCAGGTTAGCAAGAAATGTGATTGCCCACATCAGGTGTAACTGTGTCCTTGACATTTGAATGATCAGATTTTTGGTTTGCATGTAAACATAGCCAATGTTTTCTGCTTGTGCCTCCCTTTGATTGTGCTAAAGACCTTCCATGTGCACACTAGAGTGGTTAATGCCCTGCTCTGTTCAGTACTGCTGCTGCCTCACTCTGCAGACTGTCCCAGGCTCTGCTTCCCCTGAGCAGACAAAGCACATGCTCTGCTCTCCTCCATTCTCCTACTCTCCTCCCCTTTCCTCTCCTCCATTCTCCTCCTTTCCTTTCCAGTCCTCTGCTCTCCTCCTCTCTTCTGCTCTTCTCTTCTCCTCTGCTCTCCTCCTCTCCTCCCCTTTCCCCCCTCCACTCATTAGGCACATTGACTGCTGCTGATTTGCTTAAAGACTGCTGGCTAGCATACTCTCCTGTGCCCAAATGAAGCCATTTGGAGTGAGCCGTCAGCAGAGAGGTGCTAATCCTGATTCAGATGAAGTGCAGCGGCTGTCAGCACTTTGAACAGCCTGTAATGTGCAGTATTCAGGCCTTTTAAACTACTCAGCCTTGGTCTATACAACTTACAATGGACTCATAAGGAAAACATTGAAACATGATCTATAGTCTGAAGTCTGTCTCAACAAATGCCAGCAAAGGTGCAAGAACTCTAACTGCTGGTGCAACGAAGACTGAACAACTTAAAGCGCATTTAATATTAGGCCTAGTGAGAGAGTCAAATAAAAAAAATAGTCAAATAATTACTATTGTGTTAATTAGATAAACTTTGGCCCTTGTTTAGAGTATAGTTGTGAGGGCATGGAACCACAGAACATGCTGATTACAGACAGAAAAGGGACAGTTAATGAACTGGACTTTCATGGTTGTATGTAGGTTGTGTTCATGTGACATCACAACATTGTAGATTCTCTATAGTTTAAACTGAGCTGAGACAGGTCAGAACTCTCAGGTGGAATTTGCTGTGTATCTGTCAGATTGCAGATGTGTGGACCTGGTTTATGGTTAATGTCTCTGTATTTACTGGGCCTATCCACATGAAACAAAAACTGGCACAAAGTTCAACATCTTCTCTGTCAGTATAAACAAACTAAAGTCAAATTATTATTTTTTTCACAATAGCTTCACATGACATAACAACATTTTACAGCCCAATAATATTTAACAGAGATGGGGGCAGCTAAAAGGAATATTGTTCAAATGAGCGAGTTGTTGGGTCTAGTCACTAATAGAAATGATCAGGTTCAACATTTGTGAATTTCCCTTTTGGATATTTCATAACAAAGTACAGTGTAATCAATAAGGAAAACTGCCTCTTGTCCCCATCTGGGAGTATGACATCATCACATTCTAGAATCTGAAAAACACCAATTATTCAACTCTACATATGTGATCGTTGTCAGTTGAAAGGACTATAAATATTGCAGGTTTGTGGAGTCAAGCAAATGAAGATAAGAGGGTGGATTTCCTATTTTTCTTCCAAAAACAGTAAATCTCCCATAGAGTTTCAAAGGCCATTGCCCTCCAACTGAAATTATGACATCATCACATTCTAGAACATGAACGCAACCTATTTCTGAAGAGGTCAGTGTTCAGATTGTCATTAGTCACAATAATGAGTGTGTCACGTTTGCACTGCTGGTTAGATCAATACGAGCAGTGTACTGGAGGAAGGTGATGGATGACAGATTGATAATGCTCTGTGGTGCATTCAAAGGCCTTATTTATTTTTGCTCATCTAAAACATGCCTGAAGTTGTGTTTGGGTTCATTTGTGCGTGTAATCTGGTCTCTTTCTCATAGCTCACTTGTCCTGTCAACCTCTCGGAAGTTAAATTTCCATTTTCATTTCCCAGTTCCCATTCATTTTTCCCATGTACTTGTAATAATAATAATAATAATATTAACATTTTGAAAACTCATTAGAGGCTAATCAACTATGTGACATCTAATGAGCATAAGAAACATAATTAAATAACACACATGATGCAGTTTTGACTGTTTTACCTTTTAACCATGTGATATTGTTGTTCTCTCATCAAAAACATACCTGGAGTTGCATTTTGCTTCATTCACACTTGTTTCATTAATCCATTAATCCAAGGTCAGCACTCAAAAAAGCTCCATTCGCATTTTGCCAGTTTTGTTGCGTCATAAATAAAAATGCAGATTTCTCCTGCACAGTTTTTAAGCCCAGAGACCATCTTGGACTCATTCTGTGTTGCACCAGTACACACCCATGTCTCTGTACTTTGTTTTCCAATTTTATTTTCTTAATCGGTGATACACCTAGGATTACGTAGAATCACAAAGCAATTTTGGTACAATTAACAAAATCTGCTACTCACTAGCGTGATCTGCAGCTATCCATCCGAGATACTAACTGCATGTAGCACTTTGTTGTGATGATGTTTACAGTGACATCATATGCCACTGGGCACCGCAGTATTGTAATTTGTTTGTCAGCGGACTTGCTTCTTTTATTAAGTCAGTTTAGATCTATATTGTGCGTTAAAATGTCTAAATTCTAACTTAATGGTCCACAAGTGTCATCAATTGTAACTATACAGCAGACACAAGCACAATATGTCTGCTTTAATATTTGAATCCTTGGAAAAGTCTATGTGAAAGATGAGTGGCACATTTACTTCCATAACTACAGCGAGCTTTAAGGTGGGCGGGACTGTTGAGCTCCATTCAGGACATGCTTGTTGTTGAAAGTCCTTTTTATGGAAATTGCATCCACTCTGGTTGACAGCTGTTAAATTGCAGGCTGCACTCTAAACCTAATAGCACATTGTGACAGCATTCACCTGCCAATCACATCTACCCCTTAAGTAACACTGTGTGACTCATAAGCCCAATGACAAAACGCTTTTTATAGAAGTGGGGCTTTTGACGACTCTTATTTCAAGGGCTCTACATTTCACATGAGCAGAAAACGCAGTCTCTGATGTCATTCACTACGTCTACATGCTCTGAAGGACAATCGGATACTGGTCTAGTCCAACTGAAACGTTTTTTCAAAAAGCATGTAAACCTAGGAGCTACGATGGAAGTTTGATCCTCTCAGATCCCAGTAATAAGTTTGGAGAAGCAGATACATACTCAGATGCCTGCTGCATAACAGTGAACAGAGGTGGGTAGTACTCAACTACATTTACTCAGTTACATTTAAGTAACTTTTAAAAATAAATTGTACTTTTCAGAGTACTTTTCTTGCAGGATTCTTTTACTCCTACTTTAGTAATATTTTTATTGAAGTAACAGTACTCTTACTTGAGTAAAAGTTTAGGTTACTCTTCTCAGTCTACAAGTGACTTGAGCTTTATGTTGACAATATGAAATGATTTGAACACTTCATTTGTGTGTCTTGCAGCTCCTTCAGATATGATTTAGTTTGTCTCATTTTTATGTCTCAAATACCAGATTTTGTCCATTATTTAATGTTTTTTTCTTCCAGATGTGATATCCCAACAGTTACTCTTTAAAGGGCCATATTACACTATTCTCTGATCTCTGTTCTAATGTTGTTTCCTCATCACAAACCTGGAATTGTGTTTTGTTTCATTCACACATGTTTAACACACAAACCCTGCATATTCTTCAAATTCTCAAACAGAAAACAGTTTGTTCCACCTTGTGATGTCATGTGGTAATACAAGAAGTGCTCCACTGTGTTTTTAAACTCCATACACCTTCAGTACAATCATTTGGATAATTTTAGCCTTGAAATTTCCAATCTCTACTGAACTAAAGGTAAAAGGAGCTGTTAACTTGAAAACTACTGTTTCATGACATCATAAGGTGGAACAGAGCATTTTGAGCTTTGGAGATGTAGACAGACTAATAATAGGGTTACTTTCACATGTAACATATGTGAGTGACTCAAAGCACAATTCCAGGTATGTTTTTGAGGAGGCAACAACATTATAACATGGCTCAAAGCTCACAAGTCCATTTTGCATAATATAGGACCTGTAAGTTACTCTTACTTGAGTAGAACTTTTCCCAAATACTTTTTTACCCGTACTTGAGAATTTCTTGGACCACTGATTTGTACTTCTACTTGAGTAATTTTATTTTGAAGTAGCCTAATGTTACTCTTACTTGACTGCCATTTTTTTCGCTACTCTACTGACCTCTGCAGAGGCATGTTAAACGTTGTGAGTGTTTACAGTGAGCTAACAGCTTTCCTCTCATCGATCAAATTGGAATAGCTATGATGGACGACTGCTTGGGCTTGTCTCCACTTTGAGGTCACCTACTCTAACCTCGTTCACTTATCTCCAGGAGACCATCTAAATGACTTGAGGATGTTGGCTCTAATTGTGTCACCTCTCAGACCCAGGATCGCTCACATCTCTGATCCCTCCGACTGGAACCACTGAAGCCGTTCTGCTCAACTACAGACCTGAGATAGATCTGCTTTATTATCATTTTAAAGAAGACCTGTTGTACTTGTGTCTTCTCTATAGTTATAATCTATGACACCTGTGGATCATTATATTATAATTTGCACATTTTAAATCGTAATATTCATCTAAAATGACAAGTCCGCTGACTTCTGTGTTAGAAAACTGCAGTGCCCAATGGGAGCTGACGTCACCATAAATGTCATCCTAACAACGCGCCACATGCTGTTAGCGCCCCCTATGGATAGCTGCACATCACACTAGAGAGCGGCAGATTGTTTTCCATTTAGACCAAAATGACTACGACATTGCCAAAACCTATGTGTATCACCGATTAAGAAAATAAAACTGTAGAAGAAAGTGCATATGTCACAGTGGGTGTGTACCAGTGGAGGTGAAAATGGGGGTAGATCGGCAAAATGGCATCTTGAAAATAAACAATTAAAGATTATTCAAACATGCACGAATCACTCCAAATACAACTTCAGAGGGTCAATGAGAAGGAAACAACTATAACATGGTTAAAAGCTCTGAAAAGTCCATTTTGCAGAATAGGTCTGATTTAAGAAAATGATTTTGTTGAAGCAGCTCATTGCACAATCAGAGCAAAACTACATGAATTCCTCAACAGAAGCACACAGGTTAAACTAGTCATTTTACTAGCATCATTATATTTCACAATTTCTTTCCCAGTTTGGCCATTTTTAGGTTTAAAATTTTTCTTGCTGATTGGAAATCATGACATCACGCTTGGGAATTCCATA
>KN486484.1:11079-59533 GCA_000787095.1 Periophthalmodon schlosseri
AACCTTCAGATGTTTGATAGAACAATTGTCTTCCTCGTCCTGATTTCCTCGAGTGGTCCACATTACATAATGTTTCCTGTACATGTAAATACAGTAGTGGAGTATATTTATTGCAGCAGTACTGGTGTAAGCAGAGCAGCTGTTGGGGCTCTGGTTTCTCTGTGCTGAAACTGCTTTATAAATATTCCACTGTATATAGTCTGGGTACAGCCTGGGCACCGACTGGGTACACTCTAATGCAAGAGATAAGCATAAAAAAGGCGATAGCTAAGAGCATAGTCAAATATTTAACTGTCAGATGATAACTCAATGCTCAATATTTTAAAAATACTTTATATTTTTTTCTGTTTTGATTACACTTAATTATTCACTTTATAAGTCACAATTAAAAAAAAACAAACAAACAATGAGATATTTTCCCCAAATTACTCAGGCCTGGCGAACTTTGCAATGATGCTTAGATTTTTTTATTTGTTATGAGATTCAGTTAAAAGTTCCCAATGTAAACACATCCAGAATTGACAAAATCACTGATCACATATGAACTGACAAACGAAGATAAAAATCTTATTTCAGACCATGTTTATGCATAAAAACTGCTAACCCTGTAGAGCTGGGATATTTTATTGTTTGTGAAGAAAATTATGGTGCTCACTGCTTAAAATTACAGCCTTTGCAATTTGCAAATTGTGTCTATTCTAATTGTGATTTTGATTTAATTGTGATTAATCTCACAGCCCTTGTCACAATTGTACTGGCAAATATAAAACTAATTTAAGTGTTTTCCCCCAGGCAACAGGTGACAAGAAATCTGATTGAAGCTTCACACTCATTCTCATCATGTCTGCTTTTCTGCCCGACAACCGCACGCGTCATTGCTCCTCTGCGCTCTGATTGGCTCAAATGGATTCGCCACTTTTATCACAGACTTTTGGAGCGGACCAGTTCTCTGATGGTGGGGTTTTCTCTGAGGGCTCCTTTTTATTTTAGGAAATGTTTTGGTTTGTTCAGATATAATGGTTTGAATTGTAGCCGTTCAGTGACACTTCTTTCACGTTTACTTTTTTTTAGTTGAGAGAATTCTTTTTTTTTAATTTTTTTTTTTTTTATTACATTTTTCACTTAGTCACACTTTTCTATTTACTTCACTCATTCCAAAGAATGTCACTTGGTTGAATGTTTAATTTGTATTTTGTATTTTGTTTAACTGTTTAAGATTCCAGAAATGACATCCTTTCGCTCTTGTTACCATCCATATCCAAAGTTTTATCCTCCTAAAAGGACTCCCGATATTTGAGTGAACTTTAAATCTGAAAGGATTGCATTTAATCTCTCTCTCTTGAAAGATCAAAGCCTGAATCACGTTTTCTTCAAATGTTTTTTTTCCAAGTTTGGTTTGGTTCTAAACATAGTAAAATGGTGTACTGGATGTAAATTGAATTTAGTGCATCGTGTTTCATTCCACTGTTAAACGTGGTTTTCAAATAAAATAAAAACTGTTTAAAAGCATTCTGGCTTTTACAAATTCTGTCTTGAATTCAGAATAGTATACTATAAATCTGAATTTGAGGAGTTTTAACACTTTGAAGGGCCCATATTACGCTATTTTCTGATTCATGTTTTAATGTTTCGCTGTTTCACCTTGTGATGTCATGTGGTAACACAGGAAGTGCTCCACTGCGTTTTTAAACTCCATACACCTTCATTAGAATTATTTGGATGATTTCAACCCTGGAATTGCCAATCTCTACTAGGCAAAAGGTAAAATATAGCTGTTAACTTAAACTACTGCTTCATGACATCACATGGTGGAACTGAGCATTTTGAGCTTTGGAGATGTAGACCGACTAATAATAAAGTGTTACTCAAACGTGTGAATGAAACAAAACACAACTCTAGGTATGTTTTTAAGGACATTACAACATTCTAACATGGCTAAAAGCTCACAAGGGTCAGTTTTGCGTAATATAGGACCTTTAAATAAATGCATGAAATTATTTGGTCAAGATTATGTTTATAGTACTATAAAGTAATAATGTTTTGAGCAAGTAATTGTAAGCAAAATTGTTTTATGTTCACTGTTCAGGTTTATTCTCGGTTTAGACCTGGTTCACCCCATCATTCTTGCTTTTTTTCTTAATTTGAAATATAACAAAACTCCTAAGCTTCATAAGAGTCTTTTAGTCAGAATCCTGAAAGTGTAGGTTCTTGGCTCACAGATCTGAAACTGTAGACCTGACTTAAGACTCTGGACCAACAGCTGCAACAAGACTGAGCTAAAATTAGACCAAGACCAGAGATGAGACCAAAACCAGTTCAGGCATTGGGTATGTATTTACCCACCAACCAGAAAGTCAGTAGTTTAAACCTGAGCTCATCTCTTTGTTGTGTCAATATGCAAGGCATTTCAACGTCATTGCACACTTTAGTCACATTTTAAAATATGTGTTATTGTTCTTGCTTTGCCTGAAATGTTCCACAGTATGGCATTAAAGTTATCCATCCAGCCTTATTTAATTACAGCTATGAAAAAACATGCATCCTTACTCTGAGCTGGGTCACCGCTCCACAGACCTGACCTGTAACTTAGTGGTGTCATCTGCTTGTCTCCATGGAGATGGACAAGTTTGTCGCCATGCTGTGGAACATTCCAGCAATGCAATAACATCACCATGGAAACAGGCAAGTTTGTTGCATGCCCGTTGTTTTGTTGCTTTAACTTATGACTGTGAATGTGTATCTGGAAGTATTTCTCAAATGGGCAGATTTATGAATCAAATGTAAACATTTGTTCAGAGTAAATAAACCAGGCAGTTTGTTGTGAGGTTAGTTTATTGCATGTTTTAGTCTGAGGTTATCACAGTTGCACACAAAATGGAGGCCCTCGAAGGGTCAGAGGTCAATGGTGATATCATCAGGACTCGACATGAAAGCCACAGTACACCATATTTGTAGTTCTTTTCTGTTTGAATCCCACACTTATCTCACTTAATCTGAACATTTCTCTTGGATTTCTATGTACTGCTTTGACTTTAAATCTTTTTTTTTAAATTTCAGCTGGTGATGTAAAAGCGCTGAGTCCTGATTTTTACAGATGAAACTACAATGCACAAACAGCTCATGGAAGACTTTTTCACATTTAGACGATTACAGTAAATTCTTTGTTCCAGTTTAACCGCATCTTTGAACCGAAACTCTATGAAATAATATATTGCTCAAATTCTGATCCAAATCCAGAAGAAATGTTAATTTGATATCTGACCATGTGTTTTCTATATTTACGTATCAAGAGCATTTTGATAGAGAATTTTACTTTCAGTTCAAAGATACGATCATTGTACAGATATTTTTGGGTGAAAAGCACAAGACAAAATTATATCTGAATTTAATTGTGAATGTGCACTTAATTACAATCTTAAATGTAAATGGCTGCATATTTTGAAAATATTAGTTTAATCTTTCGACCCTCACAGGCTTCAATCCAAATAAATTTCACTTAAAAACAAACATTCATTTACAAGAACTAAAGTTGTCTACATCTCAAAGAAAGTCTAGAAAATGTGAGTAAGACGATTAGTGGCACTTATGATTAGGTCTGAGAATCATCTAAATTTAGAAGTCTATGTGTGCAACATTTACAACTTTGCTCAGTGTTTTAAAACATTTAAACTGATTTCGTACCATAATTTCGTAAGATTAGAAAATGCATTACTGTTTATTTTATTAATATGTTTTAGTTTATATTTTATACATGTGTGGATACATACGTATAGATTTATATTAATTGTTACAAATTGCTTTGTATGTTTTGATCGACTAGTCTGTTTTCTTGTGCAGACATATAAATATTATTTCAAATCTATAAGGAGAATCCTTAAATGTTGTTATTGATGCTTATAGTATTGTGTATAAAGTAATGCTGATGGTGGTGAGGTTAATGAAAAAAAAAAAAATCAAACGTGAAAAAAAAAAAAAAAATATCTAAAACTATTTTATTCAAACTCTTGAGCACTTTGTAAAAGAGGAATTAAAAAAGTCAAACATTCCCTTTGAGTGTGTCAGCCACACATTCAGCCTCATCACTGCATCGCAGCAAACTCCCAGTATCCCACCGCCTGCTGCTCGTTCCCACAGACTGCGCACGCTCGAGTGACAGGGACCCATTAGAAACTGACATCATCTTAACACTGAGAAATGCATGATTATTTAACCTTTTAAACTCAACCAGAATGATTTGGTAGAACTTTGTAAAATCCAGTCTTCTCAATGTGCGTCATCTGAAGCCAACGTTCAGCTGAAAGTAAGCCTTCCCTTCAACATAATTACATACTGCATCAAATATAGAATAACACTTGGATATCAATATACTTAAAATAAATCTCTGTCATTTTCCACATGTAAAACAAACTTTGTTCCAAAGTGCCACATTATTTTACAACAATGTGCAAATGCATGAGAGATATCAAATAGATTTGTACAAGGTACATTCAAATCATGGAGGTTACTGGATTCTGATTGGTGGGAGAACAAAGCTGACAGTTGTTTGGATAAAACAGACCAGATTTGTGATCAGTCAAAACTTTTGAAACCTGTCCAGGCTCAAGAGTTGAGACAATGAAATGACATAAGGCAGCGCTAGGATTTCACCGAGTCACAAACAAAAACGTTGGGAAAACTGGATAAAAATGTAATGATATTCCAAAAAATGATGAAAAGTACTTTTTTTCCTTTTAAAATTTTTATAAAAGTATTTTATTCATAAAAATAAAATACTTTGAGCTCCCCAGAGTAGAGCCACTGCTCCTCCACATGGAGTAAACTCTTCATTATCTAGCTGCTCACGTCCCATGTTCTCTTTGGGAGCATGAGCGTTTCTGGTGATGACTCAGTGAAAAATAAAATGGTAGATGTGGTGTTGGCACCTTGAGCCGAGTTTGGCACTATAATCGACCAACAGTAAAAGTGCAGAACCAGAACCGACTTCCACCAAATACAGCCCAGTCAGACATGGAGCCTACAGTTATGGTGAACAAATTATTTCAGAGCATCCTTGGTGTCAATTTCAACTTAACCGCAGAGTGGACTGTGGTGGGATCGTGACCAACTCATGCAAATATGTTCTGTAGGCTTATCATCACTCCCATGACTGAAATATGTGAGCTGTGTGCTTCATATTTACACGTAGCCTGTTGTTTAGTGTAAGCAATAACTGACCAAAACGACAAACATTTGATTGGCTCCAATTAAAGGATCTTGTGAATATTTCTATGAAACACAATTATGCCAATAAGAGTGTTCAAATGGCATTCTAGTCTTTGGTCTCCATGGTTTGGACCTTCTACACTTAACATCAGATTTGTTTGGTGGAAAGGTGCTTGACATTTAATCATTTAAACAGCAAAGATTCCTTAAATACCATTAAAATTGTCTGTCTGTCCTCTGCAGAAAGAGAGAGGCAGCCAAAATCACCCAGACAGTTTAATTTGCTTGAATAATGGCTGCCCATATATTTAGTTCAGACATGTACAAAAATATAATACATTTCCCACTCCAGAAAACTTACTCTAGTCTGTATATAAAGAACAATGTACACTGGATTCAGCCAGAAGTACTATTAGCTATTGCACATACATCCAAATATAAATTACTCTGATTCAATTTCAAAAGAAAAGGGAAAATCTGCAAAATATATAATAAGGAATTGTATTGTGTTGAATGTATATTGATGGCATAGGAGTCCATTAAATATGAATTAGTGCAAACTAGTATTGAGTGAATGACAATGTACAGCAGTGCAAAAAAAAAAAAAAAGAAATCGAAAATACTGATAAAGATTGGACAGGTATAAAATAATGTATTACATAATTCACTTTCTTTTTCCCTATTCTTATATACAGACTAGGGCAAGTAGTAGCCTTTAGCATCATTGTTCAAACAGAGGGAAAAACATTGCACCATCATTAATGGAGGGCAATTACTTCCATTTTGTTCTATATAGTGGAATAATAAATGAATATTTGAGGATATTTTTCCCTTTTGGTTTTGTTGATTCCAAAATATGGCTCAGAAACGTCTCAATAAAGAGTCATTTTCTCCTTGTGTCCACTGTAGATCAAGTTTCAAAATTTCTCTTCAAATCCACATGTGCAATCCTTCTTAAAACAAGGTCACTGAATTATTTTTGTTCTAAAGCTTAAATGTCTACATCTTTTTGGGAAAACACTGATCTTTTTTTTTTATTCTAAATTATGTAGAAAAAAAATGGCAGAAAAGTCTTTGTGAACAATGGCCAATATTTCTCAGAATATTCACCCAAAGTTTAACACTTCAATTCAATCTTCACTTAATCAAAATGTAATTAAAATGTGGCTAAAATGTCATAATTACTTGTTCCCTCTGGACTCTTTTTGCATAGATGGTTCAAAATTCTGTCTCCAAATACTGATTACATTTTGGCAAATTGAATCTTGTATGGCCCAGTTTTTTAGTATAAGACATGGTGTTCATTTTGTTGTGGACTGGTATTGATATAAAACACTTTGGTGTCCAGGATGGTTGTTCTGGAGATAAGATGTTTCCACTCTTGTTTTCACTCATTGTTGTAGATCACAAATTTGAATATTTTTTTCCTGTGGCAGCCATTTTGGAGTAGAAATTGCTTCTTCTAGTTGACCAATCACTCATGAAGCATTCCAGCGATTAACACTGGCATCCATTTTGTCTTCTGGAGTGGGGGGAAGTGAGTGGGACTTTTTCGTTTTCTGGTAGTTGTAGTCTGTTTATTTTATTTTTTTACATGACACTCTCAAAGATTATGACCTTATTGTCTTCGCCCCCTGGGGACATGGAGGTGAGAGACTTGACGTCAGGTGCCATGTACTCCAGGTGATGGCCTCCCCAGATGGGCGTGGTCAGGTAAGCCCAGCGCTGGTAAGAAACGGAGAAGGAACAATGAATTAAATATATTGTGCTATATAATAATAACAACAAGTGGTTTCTTTTTAATCAATTCATATGTGATTGGTTCTTATAAATGTTTTTAAAGGTATAGTATGTAAGTTTCTGAAGGTGGCTTGTCACCCGCATGATTCCATGGAAGTTAAAACAATACTTCAGAAGAGATCGATACATATTATGCCATACTGTGGAATATTATAGCCAAAGGAACAACATTTCCATGGAAACAAACATGAGGAGGCCCTCGTCCAGGCCAAATATGAGTCAGGCTTGTGGAGATGCAAGCCCACTCAGACCAAGGATGCATGTTTTTTTGGCTAAAAAAAATCACATACTGTGACATTAAGGCAAATAGAAGGAAAAAGTCTGTTTTTTTCTTTGTTGAATGGTTAATATTCATCTTTTGGTTGTTGACCAAGGCTCCAGTCTTTTAATATATCTATTAAAATTACTGCAATAATTGACAAGAAGAAGCATTTCCCCATTATTGCTGACCTCAGTGTGCAAAAATACATGAACATAAATATGAGTACCACTGCAGTACCTGGGAGAAGCTGCCCTTGGCCCTGAACAGCTTGTAGAGCAGACTGACTGGAATACACAACATGGAGGAGAGGGCCAGGCACCAGCCGATCACCTCACCCCACCACGGGTAGATGTAGTCGTTGTTGTAGGTGAGGGGCTTGTAGTTCACCAGGTGGAACAGGAAGATACCCTAAAATATCACAAGACTCGGTTATATGGAGGACTGCATTAGAACTGAGGCAGAAATAGACTAGAATGAAAAGAACATCAAGATATACTAAGGGCAACAAGGTTTTCTCTGTAGCTGGCCTTAAGCTCTGGAATGCTCTGCCCTCCCCTCACGTCCAAACAGGCCGCCCACTCTCTGGCTTTTAACACCACGTGAGTTGTGTGGTTCACTGTTGTCTTTTATTGATTTGTTTTATTGATTTGAATTATTTATGCCTGAGTACATTTTATTGTTTTACTGTTACCCTATTTTATGGTTTTATTTACTGTGTTAAGTAGTTGATTTTATTTCACTATATGCCACACTTTGGAAACTGCTTTTGTTTGTAAAATGTGATTTTGAAATAAAGTGGATTGGATGGAAAGATATAAACTGCCACACAATTGGTTTATATTCCCTATTTTTGGAATGAAATGAAATTATCAGGGGTAACACATAACCATAAAAGTGTATTTTTATTATTTATTATACTTGATATAAGTTATACATTAATTTTGCTGAATTATCAAGTTTGCATAAGTTTCCCTGGAGCCTGTGAACCTCCATTTTAAGGGGGAAAACAAATGTGAATTTTACTCCAAAAAATAATATAGGCAGGCTTTGTTGATCTCAGCAACAGTCAATGCTGTTACACCATTGGTCCATAAATGTCAGCGCTGTTACACCACTGGTCCATATGTGTCAGTGCTGTTACACCACTGGTCCATATGTGTCAGTGCTGTTACACCACTGGTCCACATGTGTCAGTGCTGTTACACCACTAGTCCACACGTGTCAGTGCTGTTATACCATTGGTCCATAAATGTCAGCGCTGTTATACCACTGGTCCATAAATGTCAGCGCTGTTATACCACTGGTCCATACATGTCAGTGCTGTTACACCACTGGTGCTGGTCATTGCTGTTAGACCATTGCTCTATAATAAACTGTTCTGCTCTGGAAAGCACTTACTATACAGACACATGGAGTGATGAACGACCAGCACCACTTCATCCAGGGAAACGGCCTGTATCCAATCATCCGAGCAACATCGTCCATAAACCTGTCCGCTCCTGAGAAAATACAGAATATTATTGTGGAAAGCATTTAAAAACATCATAACATCATGTAACAACTGTTTAACTGAAAGGAACTGACCATAGACCCAGGCCACAACCACACACTCCCAGAAGGCCTGCCACAGGAGGGTCATTCCACTAGCCGAGTAGTAATCAAAGAGCTGGAACACGTACATCCCGCCCTGAAGAGACAACAGCCAATTAGAGGTGACAGAAGAATTAGGCAGAGCCAATCAAGAGAAAAAAGGGGAGGGGCTACAGACCTGTGTAACCATGGAAAGGTCGATGATGAAGCAGAGGAGGCAGCAGAGAGCTACAGCGATCTCCCTCTTGTACTTGTGGTTATATTTCATTGGAAAGAGGTCCAAGATCCCAGTCACAAAGCCCTCCACTCCCACAAACTGAAAAACAAACATGTGATTAGTGTGGAAAAATGTAAAGCCAACATAAATAATTTGAATAAAATATAAATAAATTACTATTTGTGGTCATCGTGGGTACAAAGTAATGCTGCAGACAGGGGTGATAGGTTGTGAATGTATCTCAGGTAAAATGCAGGCGAGTTTTTACCTGGCTGTCCAGTCCCAGCAGCAGTAACATGAAGAAGAAGAGGGCAGCCCACAGAGGAGCAACAGGCATCAGACTCACGGCTTTGGGGTACGCGATGAACGCCAGACCGGGACCTGGGTACAGCAAGAAATAAAAATAAATTAATTTAAAAATTCATAAATTCAAAGCTGAACTTGAAACACATTTACAAATATAACAAAAATATTAGGGCAGTAGGGGACTGCAATATGCCAAAAATGTATATCATTTTATCATGATTCATAATATTCGTATCTTTACATTGCCTTTGAGATAACAAAAGTCATCTGCTTCTTCTGAAAGTTCTGACTTCATTGTGATTGGTTAAATCCACCTGTCACTCATTCAGAGCCTTACAGAGGCTGACCAATAGGAAGTGTCTTTGTTCGATGTGGAGCTGCATTTAAGAGAAAATGGGTGAATCGCGGCATGCGATTTTACCAAAATAGATTGTCACGGATTAGTGATAAATATCGAATTGTGATCTCATTCCTAAGTCCCCAGAAAAAATCTAACCGAAATAAATTTGACAGAGGCAGAATCATTTTACTCATGAATTTGATGTGCAACCATGCTTCTAAAAGAACAAGTGCTCGTTTTGAAACAAGGGTGAGACTAAAGAATAAAAGTTGGGGACAAAGAGATGGGATGTGAAGAGGTAAGGAGCAGGGAGGCAGGACATAAGAAGGTAGGAGACAAGGAGCTAGAACATGAGGAAGAAGGACATGAGGTAGGGGCAGAGCAGGTGTCAGGAGAGAGTGTGAGGTTTGCCGCAGCTTACGGCTCAAATGTGTTCAGGCTAAATTTAATCGACTGATGTCATTAAGTCAAGTGACTCGGGGCTAAAATTACAACTGTACAGTGAGAACAGAGAAGAGGAGGGGACTACCCTAACCAGCCAGAACTACTATCTCTGTATCTCTGAAATTCAGTCTAATGTTGCTTGAGACTGGATTTCCTGGGGAGAGTGTTTGCCAAACCAATAACAGCGCAAGGGGGAGGGTTTTGCATTCAGAATAGCAACATTGCCTCTCTCAAAACAGGACCACTGGCAACTCGTATCCCCAAAAGCTTTGCATTTAAAAAAAGAAAACTAAAGTCTCCACTTGTAGTACAGATAACACAGCACCCTCCTCTGATTGGCTTATTCTGAGCCAGTTAATCCGGCCTTAAAGTTACATTCAGACCTACCTGACTCTGCCACTTGGGAGATGTCCACTCCCTGCTCTGCGGCCATGAAGCCCAGAATGGAGAAGACCACAAACCCAGCAAAGAAACTGGTCCCACTGTTGATCAGAGCCAGGACAAAGGCATCTCTGAGGAAACATACAGACAGATCATTATTGCACATTCTACAATTGTCACTTTAGATGTTTATACATTTTATTTTACAGATTACTCTTGTTTTCAAATATCCATGTATGAAAAGAGGTGAGCTCGTACTTGTAGCAATCGTTGTTGAAGCGGTTGTAGCTGCCAAGAGCTGTCAGAGCTCCCAGGCCGATGGCATAGGAGAAAAAGATCTGGGTCCCAGCGTCTATCCACACCTGAAAGATAAGATTAACTGGTTAATAATATAAAAACAAATTATCAAACCAATATGAATCCAGGTATTTTTACAGTCTATACAATGTATTAAAAACTCTGTAAAGGTACCTGCGCCTCCTGCAGTTTGGACCAGTCTGGTTTGATGTAGTACATGATTCCATCATAGGCTCCAGGCAAAGTCACACCTCTGACAAACAGGATAATCAGCACCACATAGGGGAACGTGGCTGTGAAGTACACGATCTGCAAACCAACATGCAAGAAAATCATCAATTATTTGCCATTTTTGGTCTAGTATTTTTTAGTTTAGGTTTTACAGCAGTATCCTTTCACTGCTACTTAATTTAATGCCTAGTTCTAACATGGCGAACAAGAATTAAACCTCTGCCCCATTCCCCATCCCATTTCATTCTGGAACATTCCAGTTGACCTGTATCTAGGCATGTCCTCTTGTACTCACTGGCTTCCTGAACTAATTCAAAAGCCCTAAATTCCAGTTATCTTCGGCTCTCCAGGGCATAAAATCTCTCCCTTAGTCCCTTTCTGTGAACACATCTCAGATTCGGCCTCATCTGGAGTAGAGACAGCAGGGAGCAGACAGTGAGAGCTGTGAGAAACCAGGACCATCTTAAACTAAAACAATGTGGTCAACATCTGATGCAAGACCTGGTCCTAGTCTGTGCTGGTCCAAACCTGGTTCAGAATTGGTTTGCACATGGTCTTGGCATAGTTTTATGAGTGAGGATCAGTCCTGGCTTTAGTCCCAACTTTGGTACCGGCTTAGTTCAGTTGCAGTTTGTGACTCAGATCTGATTAAACTGTTTTTGGCCTGGCCCTAGTCCTGGCATAATTCTTGTGTGGATCTGGCTTCTGTCCAGGTTGAGCAGAACACTAAAAGCTGGTTTCAGTCCTGGTTTAATCAGGGTATATACTTATAATATCTGGTTTAGACCCATGTTTGGGTTTGCCGTTACTTCTGTTTATTCCAAGTTTAGAAATATGTTTAAATTGCAATATATTTCTTATCTCAAAAACAGTTGGGCAGCAGATCAAACCAGAACAAACTGTATCCAACACCTAGTAGAAAGTATCTGGCTGTATGAGTGAGGGAGTGAATATGCGCGTATGTGTGCACATGCTGAGAAGCGTGTCATCAGACAAAATCTCCTCTAAAACTGCTGTGTTTAAAGAATACCTGAGGGCAGGACAGCCTGGGACCGTTCCAGTACAATATGAACAAACCATTAACGTGTGGACAGAATCTTTGTAATCTGCTGAGTGAATGCTGCACTGGGGGAACGCACCAGCAATCCACAGTGATGGATTTTTATAAAGAGTAACATGGTCCTCTCATTTATCTCTTTTTTTGAGACAAACTATGCCAAGTCCCAGAACATTTACTTCTATGACATCAATTGTTGCAACATACATTTATAACTGCTACTAACATTCAAACTGTCTCGACCCTTCACCATTGTCTGATATAATTTATGGTAGAGCTTTTTGTTATTGTATAAACGGTGAACCTCAGTTAATAGAGACATTTACCCACTAACCCTAAGGTTGGTGGTTCAAACCCTGCAACTGTCACAGATCAATGGGCACATGATGCTTTTCCTCCATAGTCTGTGTATAGTGTTGTGTGTGGGAAAGCTTGAGTAAATGGGTGAATGATTTGCTCTTATAAAGTGTAAAGTGCTTTGAGTGGCCAGTGGGTGAGAGGGCATTTATTTGGAGTACATGAGCTAATATAAATTGTTGTTCCAGAAATTACTGAGTTTTGCCATACCCACAGGACAATCATGGACTCTATATGGAGCGCAGCAAACTTGTGTGCTAAACCACAACATCTCTACCGTTCAGTCCCTAATTTCCTGCTGTTAAAAAGTCTACGGGTCAAAAATGTATGTAACAATTTTCATTTTTTTTGCCCACAATGTTTAAACCCCACTATACAATCAACAATGAAGGCCTCCTTCGTCTGTGTTTCTTTAGGCTCGCATGTGTTTTTCTACATGAGTCTCAGGTTATATTGAGTCTGGACTGGAGCCAGATTACAGATCTCAATCTAAAAGACCTCTGTTCATTTTCATTTAAAGCAAACCTATTGTGCAAAATTGACTTTTCAGAGCTTTTAACCATATTATAGTGGTTTCCCCTTCTCATTTACCCACTCAAAGTTGTATTTGGAGTGATACATGCATGCTTCAGCAATCTCTAATCGCTTATTTTCAAGACGGCATATTGCGATCAACTCAACCTATTATGAAAAATCATATTAGGTCCATAATCATAATAGGCCTTTGTTGTGATGATGTTTAGGGCGATGTCAGCTCCCATTGGGCACCAAAGTTTTCTAACGCAAGTCAGCGGACTTGCTTCTTTTATTACCTTGTTTTAGATATTATTATTAGATATATTATTATTATATTGTGATTTAAATAAAATGTCCAAATTATAACATAATGATCCATGGGTGTCATAGATAATAACTGTATAGCAGACACAAGCATAATATACCTTCTTTAAAACATCAGAAAAAAGGTTAAATGAGTTTTGAGAAATTAATTTTTTATGTTTTATTTTAGATTCTGTATGCAAACTATGAAATTGTATATTACCTAAATTAATCTCACAATAATATCATGCTGAGGCCTTGCCACCTTTCCACTGTTCCTTCCTTCCTAGTCTCCTCAATCCTTCCTTTCTAGTCTCCTCTCATTAAATTGAATCACGTCTCACTGCAGTCTGGCCTCCCCCGTTCTTGTCCAATCAGAGCACGCCACATCACTGACCCCCTACCCTTCACGCTGTAACCACGGTGACGTTCTGGAAGGTCATGTGACACAGTGAGACTGGGGAATCATGTGACCGGGCATAGTCACGAGGCGATGCACACCTTAGGGTCCCTTCACTGTACATGGCCCCCAATTAAGATTACATAATAATCCATAGCAGTAGTAAGTAGTAGTAGAAATTGTATTTTTTGGAGATGAGCCCAAATATTTTACCCATGGTAATTCAAACAGATGACAAAATCTCTTTGAACCGTGTTTCTAAAGGTGAGTGGTCGTAAGGGTCTGGCCTGGTCTTAAAGTGGAGTAGACTCTCTGTGACTGATGCGGACAGCTGCCTTGGAGCTGCACACTTCATTATGTAACAACACCCTGAAGGTCAAAGGTCATGTGCAACCCCAGCTTCATCAGATCAGGGGTCACAAACGGCAGAAGAACTCCCCTTTATACCCGAACTTAAATACTACACTATATTTTTAGATTGGAATATTTTTAATCAGGCGGGGTAACCATTCAGAGAAAGAGGAGTAAACAAGTGGTCATACTGGTAGTGGTTGGTGGTTTTGACATACAAAAAGACAAAAGCCAGGCCATGTCACTGATTAATAGGATCAATAAAGATAATAAAAGAGCAACTGGATGTTTTACTGCACTGCAGAGTTAAATGAGAATACATGGCTTGACTAGGGCGGCCTGACCTGACCTGAATTAAAGGAGTCACTATCAGGCATATTTTGATTTTACTGATATAGAGATTGTAGGAAGGACAGATTCATTAACCACACTAAAAACTATTTTAACAAACACTTCCCAGCAGCAACTACATATAAATAAAATTATTTGATTTGATCATTTCGAGCATGTGCAGAACACAAAAGAAATGTCGACATTTTTCAATTTAGATTTATAACATATATGTATTATAACATGTTATAATAATATACAACTAAATGGGGATACCATTCCACATACATTACCTTGGTTTTACGTCTTCATAATAATAATAATAATAATAATAATAATAACAATAATAATAATAATGATACTACCTTGTTATTATTTCATATCTGCTGTTACTTACAACATATAAAACAGACACAATATACAAGTTAAATAACACAACAACATTTAGATAATTTCTCCTGCCTTATATTGCATCAACACTACTTCTTTATATTTTGATTTGAATTGATGAATGGAAGAGCATTGCCTGAGTTGTGTCCCCAACCCAAATGCACATCACAGTAAAAATGGTGGTATGTGGTGGTGTCAAGAAGTGAAAAAGACCCCAGTCGGACTAGTACCTTCCCGGTGGACTTGACTCCTTTCCAGACGCAGAAATAAACCAGGATCCACACAGCCATCAAACACAAGGTCAGCTCCCATTTGATAGTACCCGGGTCATCCAGACCAGAGGAGATGTCCAGCACTTTGTTCCTGAAAAAGAGTAAATTTAATATGTGTAATCCTTCAGTCGTCCAGATAGGGTCCATAAAAAGAAGGTTGAATTCTGTTAACTAGGCAAAAGTTTTCAGAGCGAATACGTAGCTTCTTCAATTGAGTTCTTCTTCTACTTGGATGACTTTATATTGACTCTAAATACTTTGTGCAGTTGACAGAATTCAGCTTCCTATTGCTATAATAAATCCATACCAAAATAAGTTCAGACCAAAGTCAATGACAGCCATTTAATTCCAGAATTTCAATCATAAAAAACTGGGGAAACGCTGATATGGAACTACAGCAAATAACTATATTTCAAATATCTAGGGCTGTAGTTGACATGTTCTGCCGATGAATTAGTCAAAAAAAATAAAAATGGCATGTTAAAACTTCTCAAAACTGTTATATCTCTATATATCTGATCCAAACTGCACACACAACACTGCATTTACACAGGAGTTAACAACTATACAGAAAAAGTACAAGGAAACAATGTGTTTATATAAATACATTAAAATCTGCCTTTTTACATATAAATAAAAAAATAAATACATCTTCAGCAGACTCACTCACTCGCTACCCCTTTCTGCTGTTGTCCCATATAAATTTTTATAATCTAAACATGATTATGACTAAGACACCATCAACCAATTAAGCGACTAAATGACTAAAGGCCCTACAAATGTCATTTACATTTTAATAGGCTGCATTCACAACTTTGTCTCCCTTTCTCTGTCATTGTATTTCACTAAAACATTAAATTGGACTTATACAGTCACCCAAAAAATAGTAAGCCTTAAACTTGCAGCACTAGCAGTTGTAATAGCAGTAACAGTGGTAGTGGTAGTAGACACCCCCCACCTTCCCTAAAAAAAACACCTTAATGAGTTTCCACATTAATTTGTTGACCCTTGTGTAAGTTGAGTCGGTTTGTGAAATCTATTCCTTTTTACAGTCTGATTCCTGAGATGTTTAAGTTAAAATTAACATTTTAAAGCCTATATAAGAGTCAAGTATAGACTTAAAAGGGTTCTTAAGTGGGTCAGAGCTGTTAATCTTTACATTCTCACTTTAGATCCATTTCTGGAGCAGATCATAAAACAGACCCAGAAAACAGGAAGAAGATTACAAATACTGGTTTAACATAACCTGTAACTTGGGATAAGTTTGTGTGTTTGTGAACTGTGAGGTTCTGCTGTGGTGAACATCAAGAGAATTTTTTTTTAGGTTAGATATTTACCCAGTATTTATTTTAGCCATTCAGTCTACAGTCTACAATTCAGTATTCAAACAATCTTCATAAGGACACAGTTGAAATCAAGCTTTTTAATCTGCTTTGAACACCATAACCTTAGTATTACTAGTAGTATAACTTAATTTAAAAATGCATGTGATTCGGAAAATGCTGTAAAACTTTGCATAAAATAGCCTATGCCTATTGATACTTTACAGTGACATCATGCCGGGGGTGTTACGTATGTCTGTGGTGGAATGTTCAGCAGTTACTATGGTGACACAATGCACACATTATCAAACACTGTCAAAAAAGTTTTAAGATAATGTGAAAACTCAAGAAAAAATACAAAATGGATTTAAACAACACATTTTCAAGAGTCTGATGAATGCGTGTTTTTATGGTCCCATTGTTGGCGAATGGTCAGTGTCCTTATGGGTATTTGGTATTTCTATTCAGAAACATCAGTTAAATATCAAGTAAGGAGTCATTATTTGTTTTGGGTTTTTTTTGTTTTAAAACACTAAAACAAATAATGAAATGCAGTGCTTTTTTAAAATTTATTTTCATTTTCTATGTGATAATCAAAATATATACTTTAAAGACAAATGAAGCTTGATACCAAAAAATAACTTTTTCATTTTATGAAACCAGATGTGGTCACAAAAGGCCCCAAAATTGATGAACACCACCAGTGTGAGTGTACAGTTGATGTTGTTTATTTATAGTTATAATTATGAACGCACATCACAAAATTTTAATAAGAAAACTGCATCTATTCCACACCATTTTTAAAAAAATATACCAATACAAATAAAAGCTGCGCTTTAGGCAGGATCTGGGTGCCTTTTACCGAACTTAAAGAGGATGCGTCAAGCTCTGCACTTTTTATGACCACATCCGGTCAAAATGAAATGAAAATGAAAAACAGTCCTTCTTTGGTGTCTGTTTTAAGTTGTTTTTGTATATGTTGATTACCAAGTAGAAAATGAAAATAAAATATATTATAAATATTCATAATCAATCAAATGTTAAGAAGTATTATTATTAATAGAAAAAGACACTGTATTTTAGAATTGGTTTTAGTCAAACAAAAAACAAATAACCCATTATTTGATAATCAATTGCCGTTTCTGAATAGAAATTCCAAATGCCCATAAGTACACTAATGTTTGCTAGCTTGCGACTGTAATTTTATGTGAGAGAGACTTGCTTAACAGCACAAATAATCGCACCTGTTGTAGTTCCAGCTAAATCAGCTCTTTCTGGTCAGATTGACCAGAACAAAGCTCAGATTAAAGTGTAATTTGAGAAACAGGGCATCAGACAGAACAGTGCCCCTAGTTAGCTTCACATCCCCAGGAAATGTTGAAGACATCAGCTTCAAAGTAGCAATACAGCCAGCACAGGGCGCTAAAACTACATTTGCTGGAAGACTGACTTGAGAAGACATTTGTATGAAGCTAAAAAACAATGGTAACAATCTGCAAAAAAGATCTAAACTGTCAAGTGGGTGCAAGCGGATGTCATACTCACTCCCAGAACTCGATGATGGGGGAGCGGCCCAGTTCACAGCTCTGGTTCGCCGCGATGCTAACGTTAGCCAGGCTGGAGTTAGCGATGCTGCCATTAGCAATGCTGTTGTTGCAGGTGGCTTGTTGGAAGATCTCGCTGCAGCTAGGCGTGTTCCAGGGGTTATCGCAGGAGGACCAGGGCAGACTGGAGCTGAATGAGTGGATCAGGTAATAGAAGCCCCACGCCAGCACCATAATGTAGTAAGTGTTACAGAAGAAGACTATCACCATCGACGCGTATCCCAGACCTGAGAGAGGACACACATAAGAGAACAATGTGAGGTTAGAACTAGAGCCAAGAAGGTTTTTTTAATGTACAATGAATGGATATAGTGCAGAAGTGGGTAGAGTAGTAACGTTACTACTACTAGTAACTTATTTCAAAATAATATTACTCAAGTAGAAGTACACAGTAGTGGTTCAAGAAATTACTCAAATAAGAGTTATATAGCATTTGGGAAAACTACTACTTAAGTAAGAGTAACTGACAGGGCACCATATCTGATTTATAATGTGACGTTCATGCAATTTTAAGGACAAATCATTAAATAATGCACAAAATTTGGTATTTTCAAAGAATGGGCATAAAATAAGAAACATTTCACACATTGTCAAAATAAAGCTTTTGTCACTTGTAGACTTACAGTGGGAAACGTAACCAAGAAAAGTACAATTTCTGTAAAAAGTTACTCAAGTAAATGTTACTAAGTAAATGTTACTGAGTAGTACTGAATAAATAAATGGATCAAAGGAGGCTGAGGTTAGAGGGAGTAAGACCAAAGAAGACATGTATTTTATGGATATAGCAAAAGCAGGACTGGGCAATATGACAAAATAATTAAAAAAAAGACAAACCTATATACATTTTTTCTCATATTGATCACAATTTTCAATCCAATTTAATTTTGTCTTACTGAAAGCAGTTTTTATTTGTTTTGAGTATTAATTCCCTGACCATAACAATACAGACTTTTAATCATTACAATTTGACATAAAAATAGTCCAATTTATTCCTCCAAAGTTTGAACTCTGACAATTAGAAATGACTAAATTTCGATCTTGATTAAAATTCTATTAATCGCCCAGTCTTAAAATTAGTTTTGTGTGAGAGGACGCAGAGGAAGAGAGTACAGTAAGTGTTATTTGGTAACCATTAGGAACTAAATGTATTTAAAGTGGGACTAAACACCTAGGAGGGGTGGGGTCTAGAGGTATAAGGAACAGTGTGATTGGTCTGACAGGTACCTAGACTTCAAATTTACCTAGTTTGTACCAACATTGCCAAAAAATGACTGAACTGTAGATGCTATTCAAACACCATATACACAGTTTAGTAGCAAAAAAGTGGATTTAGTGTTTAGTTCCACTTTAAATCAATCTGTTTATAAACTTGAATCAGGTCTAAACCAGGACAGAGGAATGAATATTATCTTGATTTGTACATTTTAAACAATTCCAGGTTTAGATTATTCAGTGTGACACTTTGTACAGTATTTGCTTGGTGCCAGCTGTGTGGTGCTGCATTCGTCCTTTTACAATTAAAATTCCAGTAAACTCAATGAACCTGAAGAGAGGGCAATGAGTTCGCATTATACACAGGGAAATTTGAGGTAGTTTAATTATTATATTATAGTTTCAAAGTTTAGTTTGGAGCTATTAATACAGTACTTTATTATTTTATTGACCTAACTGAAGTACAGTTTGCTGTCACTGTGGAGATACTGGGAGGAGAAATTTATAGTATGATCTATAAAAATCAGACTTGGCATCCACATATTCTGCAGAAGAGAGAGAAGAGAACTACTACTGTACAGGATCCTGGCTCAGATCTGGTCAACTTTATCTGGTCGGGTCCATCTGACACCTCTGTTTGATAAAGAAGAGTTTGAAGTGCAATATTCAGTCAATTATTGATCTGAAACCTGAGGAGCCAGACTGTATGTGTTTACTGTACTATTCACTTTTATACTCTCAGTCACGCAATCAAATCTGAGGAAGTGTCACGTACTCATAGATGGAAGGAAACTTCAAGAACTTTGTTTATGGTTTTATTTAAATTTGATTTATTAATTAAATAAGGTAAGATTGTCAGTGGCTCAGTTTACATGCACACCAAAATCTGATTATTATTGAATCTAAGGGCCTTTAAGATTATTTAAATGACATGCAAACGGAAAAATCTTATGTGAGTAATCAGAGGGACCATGATCTAACTCCGAAAATCAGATAATAATCACATTTTCAGTGTGCATGTAACTGCAGCCACAGTTTGGTTGAGATAGGTCAAATTACATAATGTTTGGAGCTTGTAGATTAGTGCTTGTAACTTTCCAAAAAATACATTTTTTTGCTTTATACATATATTTAAATTGAGTAATTATGAGAGCCAAGTTTAATTATGGTTGCAGAGATGGCATTTAAATTAGTATTTGAGAAGCTTGTACTGCACTAAACAGTGATAAGTAGGATTTTAAAAGTATTGCTACTCAATCAAACAAGGATGGACAATGTTAAACTATAACCAGGTCTGTACCCACTTGGAACCAGGACTCAACAGTTTTAAAACCAGCTTTAACTGGTGCTTTTTATGTTTTGAATGGAAAGAAGGTATTAAAAGTGAAAACATAAAATGCATTCTGTTCTAATGTAACCCCTGACGTCAGTGGAGTTTGTTCCATTAGTGGCACACAGTAGCTCCTTGTCACATCTGCAGCAGTGCGACGTAAACAGGCTGTTTTTACCACAGGGCAGACAAATCTCACCTTTACTCAAAGAACATATTGGGACTGTAAACAACTTCTTCTTGTCTCATTCAAACTAACTTTTTCATTACATTCGTAAGTCTATTCTTTGGTCCTCTATATAGGCCTCCTGTCACCTTGGCAGCTCTAATTTTGCAGCCCTAATAGGTCTGGATGCTGCGGTTAATCATGACAGAATCAAAATCGCATTTTTAATGAGCGCAATTAACAAATCACAATTAACAAATGGTACCATAAATTCCTTAAACAAAATATCCTGTCTTATTCTGGTTAAAAACTGCTGTAGTTTAGAACTGAACAAACATGTTCTGAAATGTGATTCTTCTTTTGTGTGTCAATTCTTCTGTGCGCGCTTAAAATGTGAACTTTGAACATAATCCTATTTTTAAAACATAAACCACAAATCTAATCACAATCACAAATTTGATCTTTTTTTCAAATCATTCAATCCCAATACCTATAGATTCATCCATTAATAATATGTACTCCACCTCTGCTGCTTTGCTATTGTTTAAATGAAATTACATTGTCCTTGATGAAATACATAGGTTTAGTCTTGCCTTAGTCCTGATATTGTCCTTGACACTCTATTGTACAAAGAGCCTAAACACAATGGAAATGTACCAAAACACTAGAGTGTGAGTCACTGCAGTAAATCTGGATTAGATTGTAAAAATCACATGACAAATGCATGGTATCCTCAGTAACATTAATATTTATTTTGTAATGTTTACACATGTGAGACATTGTGAAACAGTGTGAAACTAAGGCTAGTTACTGTGTAGCAGCTTAGTTTTATTATGGTTAAAATGATTAGGAACTCATACAGCATCTTGAAAGTGTTAGAGTCGTCTTTATACATTACTGAAATACATGGTAGTAGTCACATACAGGGCTATTGACAGTCTAATTATTTTAATATGCCCGTTTACCTTCAGTATACATTACAGTAGTACGCGGCGGTGGTCACGTAGAGTAAGCAGAGGTCAGATTATCAGCTGCTGATAAAGTCATACAATGACACCGTGTCCTTTATATAACTCCATGTATGGGCCTGCTCTGAGAAAACCAACACTGAACACATGTTGTGCATATGCAATGGCCTTTTACATGCCCATAATGATCATATGCTTTACAGTAGGAAGCACTCCTCTCAAGTCAGCTCACGTGTCTCTGAGGGTTGTGCATGTTCACAAGTGAATTTTATTTGCGTTTGGATGAACAGATGAATTATGTAAGAGTTCCATGAGAATCTCTTGATAAAATGTAAGGCCTTAGTATGCAAGTCATCCACCAGGAAAAAATAGGAGCTTAAACGAAACAATATTTTTGAAGTCATTTGAAGCTTTACAACACATCATTTCAACTGTGAAGCTATGATAGTATATTTGGTAATGATCAGGGGTCACGATGAAATGATTATTATAAACATCATAATTTTACAAGTACTCATGATTACTGACACCATGACATTTTAAATCGCAATATTCATCTAAAGCGATTTAATAAAGAAACAAGTCTGACTTCTACGTTAGAAACTGTGGTGCCCAATGGGATTTTTTTTCATTTATGCCAAAATGATTACGTCACGCTGCTGAATCCTATGGGTATCACCGATTAAGAAAATGAAATTGGAGAACAAAGTAAATACAGAGCAGTGGGTGTACGCCGGTTGATCGGAGCAATGGCGTCTTGAATACAGGAGTATAAAGACTGCTCAAACATGCATGAATCACGCTAAATACAACTCTGAGGGGATAAAAGAAAAGGGGAAACAACTATAACATGGTTAAAAGTTCTAAATAGGGCCGCTTTAATCATTTACCATTACGCAAATTTGTGACCAGCTTTATGAAAAAAGTTTTAAAAAAGAACTGACTTTATTTTGCTTCTGAAATTATCAATAATTTTTTTCTTTTACTGTGACATAAATAATCTAAATTACCGATTAACCTGAATTATCCTGACATTCCTAGTAATACTTCATATTTTAAACTGTGCCTTTTTTCTTTTTTCTGCATTGTGTAGTATTGATAAAGCACTTTTCACTGCACACAAATCTAAACCTCACCTACTCACTGCCACACTGCCACACCTTGGCCTAACTTGCCAGAAACACCCAAATGGCAATAGGTTTCTAACATAGTAATAATAGAAGTAATGTTGGATGTAGTAGTACCTTTAAAAAGTGGAGCAATGTTCCACACGTTTATGCTTCCCGCCTTCATAAACTGCCCCAGAGCGATCTCCAGGAAGAAGATTGGAATTCCACCAACAAACACGATCAGAAGGTAGGGGATCAGGAACACACCTGGAAAACACAATGATGTGAAGTTACACACATGTGGACAGGTCAGTTCTCTACAATATTTAGTCTTCATTTTTACTTATTTTTCTCAAGGGTGCCAGTAATACAATACAGCATTTTTTACTCCAGTGTCTACCTCAAAATCTATCATGTTAATATAGTATTTCTTTAATCATATTTTTTAACTTTAGAATTTGCTGGTGGAATAATGCACAGTGAGATGCAAGGAGACACAGCACGTAAAGAGGCATGTCTGTGGTGCAATAGAATTTAGACCTAAACATGTGAATGTGAAATTCCTTCTATAGATCAGGCATGTTACCAAATAAACAAGTTCTATATCTATCCATAATCTAACTCCATAAAAGAACAACAGTTGACATTATTGTTATTTTACTCCATTATCCACAGCCATACTATTACTATTACTACTATAGTAGTAGCAGCAGTAGTAGTAGTGATATTATGGGATGTTTGGGGTTAGAACAGAACCAAACTCAGCGTGAGTTAAAGTTACACAACCCCCTCTGTTTGGGATCATTCACTCCGACCCACATTTTTGGTCACACTCATTAACATACCATTAACATGGCAGCCTCTACGCAACACTGTCCAATACACAACACATATACACACACATTCTAGAGACTGCCCGCTCACACATTCATTTATTCACTCGTTCACTCGACCCAGTTCTCCACTACTGTCACAGTCATTAACATACTCTGTCAGGCAATACAATACAGCTTTTGGGGCTATAATAATTACAATTAAGATACAGGCAGAAGATACATGAGTTACTGCAATTAATACCTACTGTGACCAGTGGACTGCTTTGTATCAAAGATCAAGGCTGCACAGTAAATCAAACGACAGATATAAACAAAACTATAATAGATAAAAGGAGTAATTATATAGTTATCATATGAACTGGCTACACTATGTAATCCCTCAGTCATCAAGGAGTGTTCTACAGTAACAAAGATTAAGAACAATATCTTGTCTTATATCATGTTTTTGCATTGCATTATACAGATTACATTCCAAGATTTGGGTGGGTTTTGGGTGGATTTAGAAATTCAAGTTTAGACTCAAAAAAGTGATTAATTCAAGTTAGGAGTTGCAAAACAAGGCATGTTTTTAAAAGTGCAGCAACTTTCCACTGGTTAAATCCAACAATAAACCAGGCCTAAACCATTTAAACCCTGTCCACGTGGTCTTTGTTGGTTTACATTTCTGAAGCATAAATAGCTGTTAGCTGCTTATCCCAGGCTACTGTTAGTGAGATAATCTGTGTCAGCTAATCTCCTGTCACTGGACTAACACCAGACTAAGACCACACCAAGTGACGCACTGTAATCAGGCTAATATCATGTGACCTCTTGTGTGGCGGCAGATTGGCAGCTTGGACCCCCCATGTAAACAGGAAGAGCCATTAGAAACTCACCTTTCTATTTTTTTGATGTGAGAAATTTTCTTTATTCATTAACCATTCAAGGTTGTCATTTTGGTTTCATCTCAGGTTACAGATCACAGAGAGGGCGTGATGCCAGCTCACCCCTGCAGATCCAGACCTGACAGTGGACCACAGAGATCAAACGTTTCATTTTGTATTTCCTCTTCGGAACAGGAGGCCCAGCTAACCTTGATTTAGCCCCCATTTAGTACTCATTTGGTCCTTGTGCCAAAGCCCTGGTTTGTTTTGAAAATGAGTTGGCAGATTTAAACACAACCCTGCACTTTTTTATTTGGGATGCCGATTCCCGTCTCAGCATTTGTACCTCTGAATAGCCGAGTAAAGAAATTAGTACACATCGAAAATAAAAACTTCAAAACGGACTCAGAAATTATATAAGTCTAAGGATTGTACTGCGGCTAAACAGGGTCTGAAACAGGGTGAACCAGTACTTGCTCTTGATGCCCTGGTGATGTGGATATTATTAAAGTTATGTAACAGAGGAGACTGCAGTAAGACAGGATCACCCCAACCTCCAACACACTCACCAGAGGACAGTAGTTGTACAAAGTAGAAACATTATGGTAATAAAAGTAGGTAATATATCGAAAAATAAATATCGCTGTCACTGTTTTGCAGTTATGCAAAATTAGACTATCGAGTACACTGCCTGGCCAAAAAAAAAGTCCCCACCTGGATTTAACTAAGCAAATAGGTAATAGGTTGCTGCAGTTGGTCAGGTCTAGGTTCAGCAACAGTTTGTGGTCAAAGAATGTGGTCAGCTGACCACCTGAATATACTGAATGACCAGGTTATTCCATCAATGGATTTTTTCTTCCCTGATGGCACGGGCATATTCCAAGATGACAATTCCAGGATTCATCGAGCTCAAATAGTGAAAGAGTGGTTCAGGAGCATGAGACGTCATTTTCACACATGGATTGGCCACCACAGAGTCCAGACCTCAACCCCATTGAGAATCTTTGGGATGTGCTGGAGAAGGCTTTGCGCAGCGGTCAGACTCTACCATCATCAATGCAAGATCTTGGTGAAAAATTAATCCAACACTGGATGGAAATAAATCTTGTGGTACTGCAAAAACTTATCAAAACAATGCCACAGCGAATGCCGTAATCAAAGCTAAAGGCGGTCCAACGAAATATTAGAGCGTGTGACCTTTTTTTTTGGTGGTGACTTTTTTTTTGGCCAGGCAATGAATATCGTCTATGAATAAAATTATTTAAATGACAGAAACGTCTAGTGTAGTCTTCCAAACAAGTGATATGTCTATCCTTTTGTGGTTCATTTCATTCACATTTTCTGCTAGACTTCCTCAACCAAGACATTTACGACTATATTTTAGCTTTTTCCTGATGCATTCTTAAAATATTCTCAGACTTAATAAATATACTGAGATAATTATATTTGTCAATACCACCCCACCCCTATATGGTTCACTTAGGCCTGTCACGATAACAAATTTTGTAGAACAATATATTGCTGAAGTAAATACAGACGATAAATGATAATATTGCAACTAATTAATGCCACTGACATAATAGCCCAAGAGCAGATGTAAACCACAAAAATTATTCTAAATGTACAATATTGTTAAAATTTACCAGTAGTGCAAAGAAAATGTACACATGATAAATACTGACCCCAAAAAATTGTTCTGGCTTTCATATATTGAACGATAAGTCGATATAGTAATTATCGAGACAGGCCTAGGTTCACTACATCTGCCTCCGCATCGGACTCTTTAGGGTTAAGCTGGTCAGGAGCAGTGGAGCAGATCTGTAGCCAAGCCTCAACTGGCTGCATCACTGGACACTAGTAGCACTTTGTATTAATTCAATTTCATCAATAGGGGGAACAAACAGATGACATAAACCAATCTGACAAGCAACACACACGGCTCTACTAAGGCAAACCACAAACGCTACGCTACGACAAGTAATTAGTTATTTCAAGGTACTGGACATTATTTAATAAACAACAAACAAAATTATCTTTGTTATGCTCACAGTTTAATTCAAACTCACACTAGCCTAGGCAAAGGTGTCAATTAAATAATTTTGAACAAGGGATTTTTAGCCAATTAGCTTGTCTGCTATGACATGTTAAATCAGGTAAAACCCATCACTGCAGAGCATTTACAATTATTGGTAAGAACTGATAAAATACTGGTGAACATCTACATACATCTCACTTATCTATGGATTTCTCATTTCAAATATTACAGTCCAGAAAAGAGTTCCATTTTAGACAGCTCAAATTTTGTATTTTATACGCTTACAAGTCAAGATTGATTATTTATTATTTATTTATTGATAACCTCTTAAAAAAACAAAAAAAACCCCACAAGATTCCAGTTGAGCACGATATGACCAGTAGAGTACAGAAGTGGTCTAAGGTCAGCTGGCAGCAGATCACACAAGTCTCAGCCAAATGTTACAGCACTGCCACCTGAAATGACCCCATCAGGACTTTACACCGCAGCACTTTTACTTCTACCTCCACATGCCAACTACTGTTTATTTTTCATTCATGTCCTGGAAATCAGGCTCAGATCTGAACCCTGGTCCAGTCAGGTCTGAGTGGACGGTAAACCTGACCCAAATCCAGGTACAAACCAAACAGAGTCTTATCTGACCCACCTTAACACAATTCAACATCACAATCACTATTGTTACAGTGTGAGGATGAGAGTTGGGGTGTGCTCAAATATCTATATAGTGGTATATCGTGATACCAAAATTAGTGATACAGTATTGTTATTGTGGGCTGCTGTATCGATTTATTTCCAAAAATATTTTTAGTATAATTTAGTAAATAGTGTCTTAATATTGTTGTTAAAATGCATTTTGTTCTTTGTATATTGCAATACATTGATTATCGCATTTATTGCCGTATCGTGATAATATTGTATTGTGAGCCATGCATCGTGTATCGTATCACATCGTGAGGGACCCTGAGATTCCTAACCCAGAATGAGACAGTGCTTCAGATCAGTACTCAAATATAAAGCACAAAATGACACTCTCAAAGAATCTGAATTATTTTTGAATGGGTTTCAGAATGGAGGAAAATTTGTATGGTTGCCATAGTGATTAACCATTTAAAACTAGATACAATAGCTTTTGAATGAGGAAAAACTCCTCAGAATGTTGCATTAAACAGTCCCATTCAGTATTCTTGAAGCACAAGTAGCTCTCTGCAAATTTTTATTGTGAAGCATTAATTCACGAGAAAAAGGATTTGGCAATTTCCGATTAAAGATTAGACAAGTCACTGACAAAAAATGAGTCTCCATGGGGTTCGCAGCTGTACTTGTGGAATTTATGACTTTCTAAAGAACACATTTTATGGCTTTTTTTTTCTATAACAGAGAAATAAAACATACATACACCACTCTGAACAATTGGGAATGTCGGTAGAGTTCCTGGGAGGACTGTATAGTGAAACTGGGGTTGATGAATGACTAGAGACATTTAGTTTGAAGAATATTGAAGATTTGATTATATTACTTTACAGTCCTTTCACTACCAATCCTTGAGTATTTCTTGCACCTAGTTTGCAGTCAGGACAGAAGAACAATCAGGAAATGGTTAAAAATCTGAAGATGGTCAATTTTTTGACTGGGAAGAGTTGGACTTAATTTAACCTGAGTTTACAGTAAACCAGTGTTAGTGCTAAACAAATGCAGAGCTATTTACATTACAGCGTTAGTTCTAGTAAGAAAACTCTAGAAGTAACAGCTATGATGGTCAGTCATCGGTCAAGAGACGTCAAGAGAAAAAGGTTCAGTCCTGGTTTAGACCTCATTTATAATAGGATTCTGTAATATTTAAATGAGTGATGATTTGAATGATAGCAGGGAGGAGCAGACAGTAAAATGGGCGGAGTGGATTATTTCAGATTAGAGACACTGTATGTTAATCTCACACACGTGTTGGACTTCTTGACCTCTGACCCTCCACCAAACAGGAAACAGGAAACCAAAACAAAACCAAGGCTAAACTAAAAGAGGTCTAAAGATCTCTTTTGAGTTTAAAAAGAGTTTAGTGACTCTTCTGCTCTATCTAACCCTCTCCTCTGTATCAATTTAAAGTGGTCTCTGGTCTTCCTCTATGTCTCCAAACATATTACACAAAATAGATTCTTGTGATCTTTAAATCATGTTAGAATGTTGTTACCCCATCAAACACATATCTGGAGTTGTGTTTTGTTTCATTCATACATGTTTCAGTAATGTTTGTCCCAGGTATGTTTGTGATGAGGAGACATTATAACCTAGATCAAAAATAGTATAACATATGCCCTTTAAGGTGTCAGGAAATTGGTGATTCAGAGGATAGTCATGTTCATTTATTCTTGCATAAACAGAGACCAACGCCTACCTTTTCATTGAACCAGTTTGAAGTCTATAAACTTTCTCTATACAATCCATCATACAGCCAGGAATTATTTACACTAAAGCCTCTGTAGCGCATATTTACCATCTCAAAAACGAGAAAAAAGTTGTTTATTTTAGACTGTTTGCAGAGGTCCAACTGCTTTTCTCACTTTGTTAATGAATCCCTAGTATAATTATTCACTGTGATGAATTCGTGCATTTGACAACTTTGAGAGGCCAGAGTGGAGTTTTGCTGCCATGTCAATGCTAACAGTGCACCAGTGTTACTTCCTGATTCGTGGATAATAAAAACGCTTTATTATTAGATACAGACGGTACACAGCAGTCTCATTTTGGCCCAAGAGCTACTGTTACAATATATAATACTGGGGCAAAACAGGCAACTTTATTGCATGAAAATGTATTTATTACAGTTCCTTTAATGATTATGAACAGGGCAGGTGAATAACAGGTTAGATTTTACTGGTTTTTAATCTCTGTTTTAGCCCTGACATTGAAACTTGTCACACATAAGTGCATAATGAGAGTGTTAGTTGACCTCTTGATCTTTAGCCTGTTGCTGTGGAAACACCGAATCAGCTGTGACCGATCAATAAAAGTGTTTAACCTGAGCGTGGATCAATACAATTTATTTAAACTGACAGGAAATAGATGAGGACAGTGAAGCAGAAACACTTCCTGGTCAAGACGTGACTCAACCAATCACGGCAAAGCATAAATGTTTTGTGTAATGAACCATTTTTTCTTAGACTCATTTGGCAGTCCTGGTAAATGGTCAACTTGAATAGGGTCCGTAAATGACGAGGCTAGGGATAGTGGAGGTGTATTGGCAAATAGAGTAAGATGTGTTCAGGGGCAGGCGTAAAAAGTATCCATTTTGCTTTGTTGTTTGAACTTCAAAACATGTTATTCTGTGGACTCCCCAAAAACAAATCAAATCAAAACAAAACAAAATAAAATGTGCCTCTCTACTAACTGTCTTGCCAATAAATAACTAGGTCCGGGTGCATTTGGAGATCGTCAATGGAATCTCTCGAGGTTTGGATGAACAAGAGGACAGACAAGTCACCTCCAAAAACTGCATCTGAACAGACCAGCCATTACTATATTTAGGAGACAAATGAGACAAGGACGGGAGAGAGGAGAGAAAGAAGAGAAAGAGGAGAGGAGAGAGAAAGCTAGAGGACAAAAGGGGGTATCTTTTTGATGCACTGACTGTAGTTACGCAAACTTCCACTGGGTGTGATTTTAGGACTTTTTTTGCTGGGCAAAAGAAAGGATGAGGGAGTGGGGGAGATATAGCAGTAGAGCGTCTCCAAGACCCTCTCTTAAATTCAGAGTCCAGAGTCCAGAGTCCGGTCTGAACCAGATCTGGGCAAGAGCCAGACCTTTACCAGGTGAATCATGTCCCTCGTTCTTTGTCCTGAATGTCTCCTGAATGTCTTGGTCTCATTTTGCTCCCATTTGAATGTCTCTTCCATCTCTTTAATGCCCTCTGCTTCACATGATACTACAGAGAAATCTCCAGGTAACCTCTTTGTTATGTGGACACCCCAAACCAATGCCAAAAACAAGACCTTTTCCTAAACATACACTGACAGATAACCATCACTCACATGAATTCACTATGGGCCATTGGGAAATTAACAAAATAAGTATGACTGAGACCAAACAATCAGCAGAATATTGTGGTTAATTTTGAATGTACATGATCCAGTTTTTTGCCGCATTAAAAACAGACAGGACCCTGGCACGTGCTCCTGTCGGCTCCTCTGCACCTAGAATGTGCTGATAGCTCTGCATTCAGGAGTAAGATGATTCCAGAAAACTACTATGGAACTGAGACAGCATTCTTGAGAGATCCAATGAGTCAAAACTAGGACTAAATCTAAAAGGTCTTTGACAGGGATTGATTATGACAAAATAGTGTTATAATAATAATAATATAAGTTTTCCATGTTGGCTGTACCCACTTGTCTATGTAGTTTCTTTTTAGTGTATGGCTGCAAGCGTGCAACTAAACAATGCATTTAGGAAAAAGAGCATGGACTTGGATATATTGTAAGTGTCCACAATAACAATATGACTAAGGCTTTCAATTGGTTTATGCATCTGTCGATGCATAAACCAATAATGAAAACAATGCACCCATCTGAATGGCCCACTGTGTCGACCACTGGTTTGTGACCTGCAGCTTCTAATAGGTTTTAATGTGTCGCTCTTAGTGAAAAAAATCTGGACACCCCGGTTACAGGTTAGAGATTCATTCTATTATTTTTCTGATTGATCCCTCAGAGGATGTGGTACAGTGGTCAGAGCATTCGCCCATCAATGCAGAGGTCAGCAGTTCCATACCAACTTGGACCAAGTAAGGGCATAGTGTTGTTGTGTTCTTGGGCAAGACACTTCAGCCACCATACATATGTATGTGGTGGACAAGTATTGGCGGTCAGCAGGGCTGATGGTGCAGATTAGGAGCAGTGCTTCGGTCTACTCTACCCCAAGGCAGCTGTGGCTACACAAGTGGCTTAACATCACCAGGTCTAGAGTGAATAAATAATTGCTGCAGAGAAGCAGTTTGAGAGACTTGTCAGGCACATTACAGATGTAAGGCAATAAATGATTATAATCTTTAGCCCAACTTACACCTAGAGCACCAGTGAATGCTGTAATAATAAGAAGCATAAAATGTGTGTTTAATGCTTACCTCCTCCATTCTTGTAGCACAGGTACGGAAACCTCCAGACGTTCCCGAGGCCCACAGCAAAGCCCACACAGCTCATGATGAAGTCCATTTGTCGGGTCCATGTTTCCCGCTCCGGATATGCACCTGGCACTGCCCCTGAGCCACCTGTGACCACAGTCCCTTTCTTCTCAGGACAAGCCACGCCCCCCATCGCCACAGTGGCCACGAGTGAGCCGTTTGCAGCTGGCACAGGCGGGTAATGATGACTGCCACCACCATTGGCCACAAAATGGGACTTTTTGTTTAATTCGTCCAGTAGAGTTGAGGACGCCGAGGCAGGCAGAGACTGTTTTTCAGTCTTCTCCATCACTCAGGGACGTTTAAAAGTTCAGAAAAGTTTGTGGCTCTAAAAATCAGCTTGAATCTTTCACTGTCACTGTTTGCTTCCACAGAGCGGTAAGCCGTTAAAAATATTTACATTTTTTTCATTAAGAATTTCAAAGTCTAAACAAAGATTTGAGCAAAGTTAAGATGAAAAATGTTTTCAATTTTTTTCAAAGACCAATGCCACTTCTGAATTGTCCCAAACTGGAAAATAGTTTAAAATTCTCAATATAGCTGAAATAAGCAGGCTATAGAATAAGTAGTCTATTCTTACAATAAATAGGCCTAGATGTCATCACTTTTAAACTTTAAATTTGAAATAGTCGAGCTCTAATCTTTTAGTCTGGGATAATAGGCCTGCATGTTATGGGCTATTTTATAATGAGCAGCAGTTAGCAGTTGAAATGACTATTGAGTTAATAATTTAGTTTTGCACAAATTCCCAATTGTTTAAGATAGTAGCGGCTGTATTTTGCACTTGGATGTTAAATGAAAAAAAAAAATCAATTACAAGTCACTTGAACCGCAGTCAGTTCGAGTTCATCCGGTGGGATGCGTTAAAAGAGTCAGTAATTAGTCGAATAAAACGATTCAAATCCGATTTTAAAATGAGTATGTGAGAAGCGTCTTTTGAGTAAGGTTCAAATTGTGCTGCTGGGCCAAAAAATCCCGTTAGAAGTTACTAATAATGGCTCATAACCCGCTCGTATTTCCGTCCCGTTAATCCTCGCTCCTGGTGCCGCAGATTTAGAGCCGTGTGTCCCGTGTGTCTCTGCGGGGGCAGCGCTCACCTGTCACCTCTGAAGAGCTCTCCTCCTCCCGCTGCTGCAGTTCCAGAGCGCGGTCCGAGCGAATGCAGCTGCTGAGATATATTATCTGTGAAATTTCACTCACTGCTTTTTAGTCCTTTCTCAGTCACCTGTTCCTTCGCGGAGTCACGCACGAACCGCGCGGCTTCAGTCACTTTTAAAATAACGATCAGTCAAGAGTTGGTGATGCAAAAGAATGGGGTTAGGAAGAAAAATGCAAAAATAAAAAACGTAAAAAATAAACGCCACAGAACGCACAGCGACTTTCAAAAACAATCCACGAAACACTTGAATGTGAGTCTGAAGAATCGCATGGGACTTCACGGAGGGGTGGTCCTCAGCGGCCTGCTTAGCGGAATCCTGCGGGGGTTGGGAGCGCGGAGCCCGGTTGTGGGGGGCTTCAGGTGCCGCGGGGCTGGAGGTCCAGAGGAGACCCGAGCTCCATCCGTTTCAAGGCCGAAAATGAGACAGGGAGGCTGGGCAGCGTGTGTTCAGTCAGGACGGTGTCCTGTCACAGTCACGCGGAGGTATTTAAAGCGTCGCTACGTAAGTACGTTTGTCTGTCTGTCCGTTTGTCTGCTGGACCGTACGTGCAGGGGCTTTATAAAGTAGACTGATGACGTAACGGCGCTGGTCCTGCCCTCCCGGCCTGTTTCCAATGCAGCTCCGATCCAGCTCCGGTCCCTCCCGCTGTTTTACCGGAGCACGAGCCGCGCACGTCACCGGGATCTCGCAGTTTTTGTTTTTTTTTGTTTTGCTTTTTTTTAAGCACCCTCACGATCATTGTGATTTTCCTCGCACGCTGACGTCACAGAGGACTCTCCGCGTACATACATGGGCGCGCGCATACATCAAACCGAGCGCTGGATCAGATTAGAGGAGAAGAATGCAGCCCTCTGAAGGACAGAGCCGTGGAGGTCAGATATGCAGTGTGAACACATGCATTAGGCCCATATGGCCACAAGGGGGCGACACAACAGGAAAGCTGGCTGTCTGTGCTGCAGGTGTTAGTCAGTATCTGGAATCAGTTAGGCTACTTATTTTGCCTCATTGTTCCTTATTGCTTTAGTAATTATGCTATCACATTTTCCATCACTAAAACAGGGCCACTAACCATTCATAAAAACAATAGAGGGATTAAAAATAGAATGTAGGCCTACTATTTTGCTAAGTCTCTGATAGCAAAAGGGTCAAAGAGACCAATGTTTATTTGACCAACTTAAGTAATTGGGACATTGCATATCAATGATTATTATTGTGTTGCACAATCTGTTTTTGTATAATACAGAAATGCACATTTCATAATGTGTTTGAAGTTCTGGTTCTCAGTAGACTGTGAAATGATCCAAGTCCACACCTGGATCTGCTGTTGGACCAGGACCCAGGCCAGGATCTATAATGGGTTTGTTCTAGATTAGCCCGGGTTTTATTGCAGCTTTAGACAGTTTTACTCACAGGTCATTTGATTGGATTAGAAACTATTAAAAATACTACATAAGACACATTACTGTATATTAAAGCAACCAATTGTGCAAGACATAATAGACTGAGAGCCCTCCTGAGAGAGATTGCAAATACACAATAGTATACTTGCAAATGAACAAAACAATGAACAAAAACAATGACATGACAAATGCAATAGGATTAATATAAGAACCCACTCTGAATAAAATTAACCAAATTGTGAAATACTTGTAATTTGTGAAATAATGGACATATAAATCAATATATATTTATTTCATTTTGTTCATTTTAAGGCTTGTTTTTGAAACGATCTTCATTGTTTGGTATAGTAAAAATAAAATGAGTTAACTGTAAACAAAAGCATGGAACAGGAAAAAAAAAGTTGTTTCAGAGGCACATTTGTTCATTTGAAATTAAATTTGAACAATTAAATATTTAAATAGTACATTTATCAAATACTAAAAGAAGTAATCAAAAGAAGAGAGGAGTGTTTAGACAAAGGGATGTTAAAATAAAAGCTGGAGGTCACTTTGGTGATGCATCTATTTTCTTCCGCTTATCCAGAGCCGGGTCGCGGGGGCAGCAGTCTAAGCAGGGACTCCCAGACTTCCCTTTTCCCGGACACGTCCTCCGGTGGGACCCCAAGGCGTTCCCAGGCCAGCCGAGAAACATACTCCCTCCAGCGTGTCCTGGGTCTTCCCCGGGGCCTCCTCCCGGTGACACGTGCCCGGAACACCTCCCTAGGGAGGTGTGACCGAGCTCCTCACCCTGTCTCTAAGGGAGAACCCAGCCACCCTGCGGAGGAAACTCATTTTGACCGCTTGTATCCGCGATCTTGTCCTTTCGGTCCTTACCCAAAGCTCATGACCATAGGTGAGTGTAGGAATGTAGATTGACCGGTAAATCGAGAGCTTTGCCTTTCGACTCAGCTCCTTCTTCACCACAGCAGTCCAATACAGCGACTGCATCACTGCAGACGCTGCACCAATCTGCCTGTCAGTCTCACGTGCCATCCTTCCCTCACTCGTGCACAAGACCCCAAGATACTTGAACGCCTCCACTTGAGGCAAGGACTCCCCACCCGGAGAGGGCAAGCCACCTTTTTCCAGTTGAGAACCATGGCCTTGGATTTGGAGGAGCTGATTCTCATCCCAGCCGCTTCACACTCGGCTGCAAACTGCCTCAGTGCCTGCCGCAGGTCCTGGCTCAGTGAAGCCATCAGGACAACATCATCTCTGCAAACAGTAGAGATGAGATCCTGTGGTTCCCAAACCGGCCCCCCTCCGGCCCCTGGCTGCGCCTAGAAATTCTGTCCATAAAAACAGTGAACAGAACCAGTGACAAAGGGCAGCCCTGGCGGAGTCCAACATACACTGGGAACAGGTGTGACTTATTGCCGGCAATGCGAACACAGCTCCTCTGGTCATAAAGGGACCGGACGGCCCTTAGCAAAGGGCCCCGGACCCCATACTCCTGGAGCACCAACCCAAGGACACCACGAGGGATATGGTTGAATGCGTTCTCCAGATCCACAAAGCACATGTGGACTGGTTGGGCAAACTCCAATGAACCCTCGAGGGCCTGATGGAGAGTATAGAGCTGGTCCAGTGTTCTGCAACCGGGACAAAAACCACACTGCTCCTCCTGAATCCAAGGTTTGACTACCAATCGATTCTTCGATCGATCCAGAGCCTAATCTATGCGTGGAGGTGAGGCCGACTATATCTAGTCGGTAACACTCAACCTCTTGCACAAACTCAGGCTCCTTCCCCCCCAGCGAGGTGACATTTCATGTCCCCAGAGCCAGTCTCCATGTCTGGAGATATGATCGTTGAGGCCCCCGCCTTCGACTGCCACCCAGATCTCTCCACACCGGCCTCACGTCGCTCTTTCAGGCTGTACCCGACCGGGCCCCGTGGGGAAAGACCCGGCCCTTTCCCCACGGGGCCCGGCCACCAGGCCACCAGGCACTTGCTGTCGAGCACCCCAGGCCTGGCCCTTGAACCGCCATCTTAACATGGTGGAGGGGTTTGAGCACCCGAATGACCCTGGGAGCTATGTTGTCGGGTGCTTCATGCCGCTGGTAGGGTCACCCATGGCAAAGAGGTCTTGGGGGACGGGTCAGACTAAGAGCGACTAAGAGTGATACATTTCAGTACGATATTTCAGTCATGAAGTTATAGTTTTTGCAAAATGTTCAGATCTAAGCCTATATCAAGGACTTTACATGTAATACCTGAATCTGTTGTAGTAGATTCATAATTGATTTGGAGTTCATTCAGATCTATCTTTCCTTCCACATCAAATGTTTAAAACCTTAACTTTTTACTCCTAATTTGCAGAAGTAAGGTGTCTCAGACAGATTTGTGTAAACGTATTTGTAGAGTTGATTGGTGCAGTGGAGCTGCCTGGAGGATCTTTGTTTCCTTTATGATCCTTTCTGTTTCCCACCGACTCTGAAACAGAACAAACACACAGACATGTTAGCAGGACTAAGTCGAGGTCTAAACCAGGACTGAACCAAAGTGGCACTAAAGCAGGTCGAAACACAAGAGGGCCTTAACAGGGATATACCAGCACTAACTTTTTTCAAAGCCAGGACTAAAGCAAGGATAAGGCAAGGCTTAAGATGGGACTAAAGTAGAACTAAACCAAGACTAAAGCAGGTATAAACCAGGACCAAACCTTGCATGCATACTGGTATAAACCAGTATGCATGCAAGAAAACCCCCCAAAAGACCTAGACTACACAAAGTCTAGGTCTCTGCACACTTAAATCTGATTATCAATTTTCTGGACATTTAAGATTATTTAAATACATGCAACCTGCAAAATCTGATGTGAATAATCAGAGAGATTATGATCAGAAAGAAATTAGACGATTAGATTATTTCAATAATCTTGCAACTCCAAAAATCTGATAATAATCCGACTCTGCATGCACATGTAACCTCATTGTCTAATGCAGGTTTAAACCAGGACTAAACCAAGAGTAAAAAAGGTCTAGAGCAGGGTTTATCTCAAAGTGCATTCATCATTTTAGTTCTAATGTAGTCTTGGTTGGCCCTGTTCTAGTGATTGATTAGTCCTGATCTAGTCCAGGTTTAGGTCCGGGGTTAGTCCTGGTTTAATCCCAATTTTGATGTGGTGAATGTGGACGTGTGAACGCACCCTTAGTCTTGTCTGAATCTAAGGCTATATCTTTCTGCCATAGTTCTTTTTAATTTGCATTAGAGGACTTTGCATGGCATACCTAAGAACTAAAGTGAAAATGACATTTATAGCTCAGTGTACATGAAGCCAAAAAATTATCGTGAAACAAGTTGAGGAGTTGCAGGTTAGAGACCTCTGTCATAAACATAAACACTGAGCTATATTTGCTATTATAAGGTAAGGTGTACATTATTGAGACATAGTGTTGTGTTACTCATGTAAATAGAAAGCATGCTGTCAGTCAGGGATATTTTTATAAAAGAAAGAGGAGGAAGGAGGAGCGGACGACAAGACAAACTGAGACTGGGTAAGTATTGATACGTTTTTATAAAAATGTATCCAAAAAGAAGTATTTACACAATTCTCAACAAAGCAGGTGCAAACAGACAAATCTCAAATCAAACCCAAGTAGGAACACAAGACACAGCTCCCCCAACTAATCGCAGCTCTCAGAAATGAGCAATGAAGGCTCTAAAAAAATAAATACAAATCTGCTGTAACTTGAGGAAAACACACCACTGTTCATTGTAAGAAACATTGCATTACTGAATTTTAGAGATATACCAATATGTCAGATCAATATTTGGACAATTTTGCATATCAGCTCGGCCTAAAGCTCCAGCATTGGCTTGTAGGGGAACAGGGCAGTATCCCAGACATAAAATAATTGATATTGTTTTTCTTCATTATAGTTTTCATATTCTGTGCCAGTGCATTGTAACATTCCACAGCCAACAGTGCATGTTAGCTGGGGGCACTGTAAAAATATGGATACCCTTCCCCAGCACCAGGGAGCGCTCCAGACTGACTTCAGGAAAAAAAATGTTATTTTGGCTTTTCACATTTTTTTTTTATATGAAATTATTAATTCACTAGAGAGTTCACTAGACTACTCTGAGGAAATCTGCAAGATAGCAGCCACTCTGGTCTGAAAAAGCAGTTCACAAAATAAATGATCAGAACAGAAGACAGAATGAACCTTATTGGACTACCAATTCATTTGACCAGTTGTCCAAAACACTGGGTACAAATGATTTTGTGTACCGCATGTTGGTTTGCACTGATCCATTTGTGACAAGTCCACACAGCGTAAACTACAGCAGTCTGGACTCTGGAGTCTCCTTTATTTCTTCATTACCAAACATCTTCACTTTCCTTTCATCTTATATATTACTTATATTTATGATCTTACACAAAATCAGAGAACTTTTAAAACCTTTTTTACAGTTTGATTCAAATAAAAAAAGAATCATACAAAATATAAACATCAGTTTGGAAGAAAACTTAAACTTAATCGATACTGTATTCACTAGGCTGACAAAAGGTACCCCAGCAGCTACTATGGCAGAGATACACCAAGGCAAAACAAATGGTACAAAAAAAGTCAACTCATTGATTTAGTTTCCAACACAAAAAGCCAGATTGTATTCCCTTTTTCCCCACAGGGCCTAACAACTTGTTTTAAGTTAGTAAACTTAGTACAAGTAAAACTCAACATACAATATGATTTCAGAACAAAATCTATATAAAAAAAAAAAAAAAAAATCCTATATTTTCTCCCAAAGTGACACATTCGTAAATGTCAGTCTTTTGATTAAAGTCTTTTACTTTTATAAAAAGCGTGCTCCAATCAACGAGCACAAACCCACGCCCTGTGTCATGTGACCAGAGCTTTCCCCCCAGAATGTCCATTTCCCACCACAGATTTGAGTGAAACAGAGTTTTGTACAAAGTGAATATGGCTAAAAGGAAGGCACCGACGCTGCTGCAGCAGAAGTTAGATTCACACAGAATCAGACATATATAAAAAATAAATGAATCATTTAAATGGTATATATGATACTTGTTTATATGACAGTGTTTGTTAAAAGAAGCTAGGGGCTTCTTAATGTTTGAAATTGTTTTATATTACACTTTTATATCCACAAATAACATAAAAAGAACTTCTTTTGGTTTTCATTTTGAGACAGTAACTTAATAAAATTTGAATAAATTAGATTTTGTTAGCCTTATAGCATATTAGATTTCTCAGTGCAAACCTTATATCTGCTGCAGACTGACACCAAACCACCGGAACTTAACCAATCATTCAGCAGAAGACAATCATTCATTCAATCGGCAAAAGAAAATTTAAGGCAAAGAGGCAGAACTTAAAGTCCCCCGGTTTTCCAGTTTGTCCCATTTTTTGCTCCATTTGTGCTTTGACACCTAACTCAAGCAGAAAAAACAGAAGGCCGTCCACATGGAGACGAGGCAATTAGTGTTCAAAACGGTTTTCTGTCTACCCGGCACAGCTTCAGTAAATGTATGCAATAGCATACAGCATATAGCAGGAAACAATGTAAACAATAAGAGCAGTGAAAATCTATGTGATCCAGGAATGTAGACTCCAACAGAGAGAAGTCAATGACACTTCATATCAAGACATTTGACAAGTTAAGATTAGTTATTTTCAGGTCCCGAAACCCTTCCCCCCCGTGGATGATTTGCACATACTAGTACACCCATGTACACCCATGACACCCAAGCTCGTCTCCATGTCAACTTGTTCAAGGTCGTTAGGTTAAAAGAGAAGAGTTGTACTCACAAAAAATAAAGTGTGGATTATCTGTAGATGAAATCTGAATGTAACCTGACTTGTGTCCCGGGTTTAGTGCCCAGGTTTAGTCTTCCAGCCCTGGATTCTGATTGAGGTTGAGGGTCTTACAAGTTCCACTCAGGTCCATTTTAGTTTACATTTTATAAATTTGTGAATACAAGTCTTGCAGAAGCAGTTAGTCTTTAGTCCAGAATTAAAGCAATGTTAGATAACGTTCCAGTTCTGATTTTAACTCAGAGAAAAAGAAAGAGAGGGTAAACCATTCACAGTCTCATCTGGTCATATGGTCTTCAAATTAATATTTTTATTGTTAGATTCGATGATCAGTTTAATCTTAAACATGGTCATGTAAGGCCATGTGACGTAGCTGAGCAATGTGATTGGTTCACAGAATGTGCAAACCAACAGAAAAGCCTGTTTAAGCTTAAACTTATTTGATGAGGACTGACTTTGGGAGAAACGAGTCCATTTCACCATTCTCTTCTGTCGTCAAACTTCCATTTCTGGACTGTCCCATTTTTCCCTCATCTTCACTTCCTGCCGCTCCACTTGCTCCACCCCCCATGCCTCCGAGCATACTGGGAGGTTTGGGCAGACTGTACATGTAGACCGCTCCGATCACCATCCCTGCCCCCGCTGTAAACATCAGATCCACGTCGAAGCCAAACAGATATACAGACGCCACAGTGGACACAATGATGGAGAAGGAAGTGGCAAACCCTTTTAGGATGTTATCAGCGTACTTCACCACCACAGCCACCAGAAGGCCCCCAAACGCCTGGTTGAAGATGACACACCTGGGGATGCAACAAAGTCAAATCTTTATGTATCTTTAGTAGGTCTTTAGTCAAATAAATCAGTTGATGGTCAACCGAAACCTTTGATAGTGAACTAATTATTTTACTGGGATTATAAGGACTCTGGAGTGAAATGTGAGTTTATTCAGTCTTTTTTTTTTTTTTACATATAAATACATTTTATTAGTACTTTTCTGTATAAATAGTTATTGTTGCACGAAACCTTATGAGTTTGTGAGGGCAGTTAGTGTCATGTCATAGAGAGACTTCAGGCCACCCTCCTTTTAGCTGATGGGCAATATATAGGTTCCAGTATCTCTGTGTGAAAACAAAGGGTGTTCCAGATATCGGTCCGATATGAGCATTTAGCCGATTTTTCATTATATATATATCTTATTTATTTATTATTGTTTCATTTGCTTCAATCTGTGTGCCATATGTAATTCCCATGTTGTGCTCAGTAGGAACAGGGCAGTATGAAATTTCCACAGTATGGAGCTGCGCATGTTAAAATGCTCCTTGATTATGTCCTACTTTACTGTGCAGATATTTAAGGAAGCACAGTGCAATTATCAGGGCAAAACAAGCCTATGGTGATTAGATCTACAATATATACACTAACTAGGCATATCGTTACATGGACTGAAAAAAACTTCAACCTATTCCTTCTTGACACTAGTTGTAAAGTGATAAGCACACAAGGCTGTGAGAACTGCTGCTTTTTCCACAAACCCAGTGAAATAAATTAGTTCTGCCAATATCGTTGTAGCATAGCTAAAAATAAAAAAAATTAGGCTAAATACGTGTATGTTTACACTATCATGCAACACATTATTTTACATCCCAGATAAATGTGTACATTTTATTATTATGATTATTATGATTATTATGATTATTAAGAGTGAACTGTTGATTTGTGATTTGTGCTTAGTGGGCCTTGGAATAAATGTTATATATGCATATCGGTTGTTAACCATAGCAGCAAAACAAATACTGGATATCTGTATTGGCTCAAAAAGGGTGAAAAGGGTTTTAAACTGTGAAGTCTAAAGAGTAAAATAAGTTATATAAATAAAATATTCCATATGATTTTTTCTTAACCCTGCGCCTGAGACTCAACCTGGACAGCGACATGCATTTATCTTGGGTCCAAGTAGCAAATTACCCTTACAAAACTGACTAATAGCCCCTCTGTGTACTCACCAGACCATGGAGGTGTAGCCGAAGAAAAAGCCATTGTTGGCGATCCCGGGGCCATCGTTCCACCACATTCCCAGCAGCCCCAGAGCCGTGCCGAACACTCCGAGCTGGACGTTTCGCACCCACACCGAGGCCGCGCTCCCCTTTAGGATCTTTTCGAAATAAACTCCGGCAAAACCAGAGGAGAGGCAGCTGATCACCACGGCAACCAGTCCCACCATGTAATTCTGAGAGGAGCTGTCCGACACGGAGGACTCCTTCTTTCCCTCCTGCTGCACCTGATGGAGCCACAAGAGGGCGCTTTACACACAGGTAAGATCAGGAACCATAAACTGAGGGCAGGGAAAAAAAACTGCAAATGATCAAATTTTAATCAATCTTGAGATTAAGCATGTGGTTTGGAGCAGAGTTCAGACTTGGAAAAAAAAAAAAAAGTATTAAGTCTGAATTGTTTATGTTTAGAAAATAGTATTGAAACTAAATCAATTTTATTTGTTTTCAATAAGAAAAATTTAAATTGCATCAAAAATTGTGAATGATTGAGTAAAAGGTGCTTGTATCAGAGACAGAGCAATATATCAGGCCGATATTTGCACTTGTATTGGCTATCGGCCTTAAATCTCAAGCAGAGGCCAATATTTAGTTTTGGCCAACCTGCTGCCTAATGAATAGAAATAATGCTTTATTTTAATACTTAAGTACAAAGACATAACTGCACAAAACCTGACTACACAGCTTTTTCGTAAATTTGTAGTAACAAAGAAGCTGTGGGTGAGTTTGTAGTATCATTTGGGGAAAATAATCAAAATCTGTGTTATATACAGTCCCAAAAATAAATATCGACAGACCTTATAGGCCATCAGTTTCTCTGGAGTCTAAATAATTGGTATTGGCATCGGCCTGATACCGATACCCGATAACTCCGGCATGGAAAAAAAAACAAAAAAAACAAAACATCGGTCGATCTCTAATTTGTACCATATTACCCTGTAAAATTATTTGTCAGGCAGGAAAAGTAGATTTGAGCATAAATTAAATAGAAAAACAAAAAATGTTATAGGATTAGTGGTTTAACAATTCATTGATTTGAACTATCCAATAATAATGTTATGTTACAGATGAATTCTAATAGTAAATATAACTTTTATAACAAGCATAAATCATTTGTATCACCATTTTTTGTTTGAGACTATGGGGGTCAGCATAGAAACACTGAATTACGTACCATAGTACGTTTATTAGAGGGGTTATTTTACTTCTATGGAGGTATTAGCTGCTAACACATAACATATTTAGATTGCCATGTTACCTTTTATTGTTTTGAAAATGCTATATTCACCAAAAACAATGTATTAAGATGTTTAATAAGTTTCATTTTCAATTTCAATGACCCTCCTCCCCTCCCTTCAGAGCGCTATCACAACACAATCAGCGTGCATCCCGCTAATCAAACTACTGCACATCACATCATATCCGTTTTGAGAAGTTGCTGTGTACAGTTCTGTATCATGCTTTTGTATATTTTTGGAGAACTGTCATGTGGGAGCATGGATGACATAGGCTTGTGGGCTGAGCATTTAACAGAATCTTACAGCTAACCGTAAGGAGGGTTCGCGCCCAGGAGAGATCGCTAGATAACTCAAACGTGAATGGATGACATCTAAAACCTCTTCAGGCATGTTTCTGATGATGGAACAACATTACAACGTGGTAAAAGGCTCAAAAAGATCAATTTTGCAGAACACCCCCTCTTTAAATTATGTCACAACATTTGCTTTTTGAATCTTTGGTGGTAGATTCTACCATGGAACTGTGACCTGTTCTCAGTTTCTCTTAATTGAATTGCGTGGTTGCACTGACCTGAACAATGGCGACTCCGGCAAAGAGCAGCAGCAGAGAGAACCACTGGACCCTGGACAAGGACTTTCTCAGCATCAGCACTGAGAACAGGGCTGTTGTGAGGATCTTCAACTGGTACGTCACCTAGCAACCAGAGAACAGAGGAGGAACAGCTTATGTCATGGCAGGAGCAGAGCCATAAGAGCAGACAGGAGCAGAGCCACAGGAGCAGAGTCACAAGAGCAGACGCCAGAGGAGAGGAGCAGACGCCAGAGGGGCAGACACCAGAGGAGCAGAGGCAGACGAGCAGAGGCAGACGAGCAGAGGAGCAGAGGCAGACTCCAGAGGAGCAGAGGCAGACGAGCAGAGGCAGACGAGCAGAGGCAGACGAGCAGAGGCAGACGAGCAAACAGGCACAGACAACAAGAGCAGACAGGAGCAGAGTAGACAGGAGCAGAGTAGACAGGAGTAGACCCAGAGGAGTAGGCAGGAGCAAAAATAATATAATTTGAATGCAGCTTATCCATTTTAGAAAACACGTCAAATTGAGATAAGTCTAACTTCTAAAAAATAGGATTCACTGTTAACATGATCCATTCATTGACCTCTTTGAGACCAGGAAAGGAGTATCTGTACCACCGAAGTGCCACAGAAGGTGAGTGGTACCTGGAAGGTGGCTGCTGGGAGGTTGGAGATGGCGATGTACTGCAGGTTGTTCTGGAGTGTGTAAATGAGCGAGGGCACGGCAAGCTTCAGCGTGTCCTTGTATTGCACTACAATGGAGTCAAACAGGGACAGGGCCGTCTCCTTCACATTCACTGGAGGGACAGAAAAATGTTTACCACTAAACAGAGACAAAATAAAACAGGGATAGACAATTTCAAACACAATTGTAGAAAATGCAGGTTGATATTCAAAACGTTGTTCCCATCAACATCAAACAAAAGGACATGAAGTTTTAAGCCTTCGCCGTAGACACAAAAAGTATGATTGTGGACACCAATGAGCAATAAGAATATGAACTTGAGGAGCCAATCTGCAGAAACGGCCTCCTGGTTTAGTCCTGCATTGGTCCTGGTTAGGTTCTAGTTTAGTCCTGGTTTGGAGATGGTTTAGTCATTGTTGTGTACTGCTTATTTCAGACTGGAATTACACCAAACTAAATCTGGCCGTGGTCATTATTTGCCATGGTAATTCTTGTTATAGTGTTGTCTGTTTAGACCTGGCATTCTATTGGGGATGTACCAACAGTATGAGGGATTTTTCATATCTAACATGCCCCAGTATCTGTGTGCAGTTGAGTGTGTCCTCAATGCATTAGATGAGTCTTTGTAAACAGACAAGTTAGCAAACATAGAGAGGGCTATATGTGATCAAAATAATTTGAGAACTCTAGTATGACTGAGTGGGCCTTGCATCAACATCAACAAATGTCAGTTATCGGTCACACCTCGCCTGGGCAGCCAGTCCGTTCTACATTCAGTTTGAATCCAGAAGGGTCTGGAATCGGACCACAGAGCAGGAGAAACCTGCGTCCTAACATGGGAAGGTCTAAACATAGCCGCTAATTTGTATCACATATCTCCTCTTCAAAATTCTCTTATCATTCAGAATAAAATATATTACTTTTAAATGAGATAAATAAGAGTTTGGTGCTTCAGTTTTTTTACTCCTAAACTGCCAAGTTTTTATTTACTGTAACAAAGAATGCATCTTTCTGATGGTTAATCAGCCTGTCAATCATGCCCTCTGGAATTGGGGAGAAGGGATACGGTTCCAGACCCACTCGTCTTTGTAAAGTTTTGTCAACACGTGTGGTTCTGGCTGGCCAGGTAAGGTCACATCAGCATCCTATGGACTCAAAAAACAATCATCCTACAGTGATCAGGGGTTTAACCTTGTAGATTTCTATTGTTAAAATGGCGTTTGGCTCTGTATGCTGTATACAGTAAGAGTGTAACTGCGCTGGCACTCACGTCTCTTCTGCAGCAGGATGATGAGCAGGCAGGTGAGCACCTTTAGCACCTCAGCCATGACTACGGCGGAGGTGGCATAGAAACGGTCTCCAGGGAGAGTCCGCACAAAGCGAATGGATAGAATCAGGGACGCATTCTGCACCACCAGCACAGCCAGAGAGATGTACTTCAACTTCCTGTTCACTGAAACACACAAGTATGTCACCATGTCAAATATTGGTCTTAAAATTGTAGCTATCCATTGTGATTATATTGCCAAATTTTTCAATTTTATTTCATTTTCTATTACAACTTAAACAATATTCCAAATATCATGCATCATGCATTAGAAATGTTCTGTTGCCTGAAATACAACCCCAGCTACTTTTTCAGATGGTACTTGCCAAATAAAGACAGGGCTGCATAACAAGTTTGAGAATTGCTAATCATGACAGTAAACATAAATGAAATACCTGTAATTCCACTTAGCTATGAACTAGAATGAAACTATCACACAAAATAAGATAAAATTGGAAGCGCTTTGCACTGTGCACAATGCAAAGCGCTTCCAATTTCTGGAGTAAAATCAATATTATAGTTTATCTGACAACTTGACGTGTATGAATAGTGCTATACAAATATATCGTGCAATACTCTCTTTTGAACGAAATGGGACTGTAAGACGCATACATTTGAGTGTTTGTCAATGGCATATAGGTCCATGCCACAGTCACAAACCTTGTGTTTGAATATAATTAATAAGACTGAAGTCCACTAATAATGCATGCATAATACCGTAGTGCGCATGCATTATCGGTAGATATAATACGTGTATTCATTTGGCCTCACCACTGATTTATAAACAAAACAGTTATTAGCAAGTTAAAAACATATCCCAAAACTCTGCTCGTTTGAGGCGAAGGGTTAGCTTTTGTTAGCATACTAAAAAAGCACATTATTCACATAGTATTGAGAGTTGAAGTTTAGTTTTATTTGATCCATGTGGCATCGGGCATTAAGCAGCCACTTTACACGTGGATTATTTACTCATAAACCAGTTCAACAAAACCGAAGTGACGTTGGCGTGGAGTCCAGCTATCTCCAGTTAGCATTAATCTGAAGCATTTTATCTGTTGACATTTATTAACGAGTTTATTTTTACTGTCTTGTAGGACACTAGGACACCTAAAGCCCTAGAAAAAATGGTTAGTGTTGTTACAGCACACCGATGACGAGTGAAACGCTAAATTAGACCTAATTTATCCTGTTATGCTAGCCATTGCCAAGCGCAAAGTTGATACATTTAACATTTAACCACGGTCATAATTGTGACACGGTGGCATTTCTTGTATGTCATTGCTCGATTAAGCCAATCATTGAGCTTATAAAATGAGCATTAATCCCACATAGTAATGATCTCCTCCCTTACCTTCACTCTGAGCCCGGCTCACTCCCCTCTCCTCCCCAGCCTTGGTGAAGTTTCCTCCGGCCATGGCTGCGTCCCGCAGCCCGCTATTCTCCGTGGAGAGCGGAGCCTGGTTTTGTTAAGGCTCTCAGGCTGCGTGCAACCCCTTGGACTGAAACACCGAGTCCCGGCGGTGTGTGACTGGTGGATAAGGCGGAAAAGTAGGGCTACGATGAGCGAATAAAGGTGTCACTTCGGAATCCGGGTCCGCAGCAAAACAGAGGCTTACATGGAAGAAGATGGGATAAATAGTGAAGACATCTCACTCTGGACGTAAACTACAACGAAAATGCATACAGATACACACTGATTGATTACACATTAAATAAATATATTTTTGGCTAAAACTAAGATTTGATCTCTAAGGCAAAATTGTACAATAAAAATGTATATATTTAAAATTACAAAAGTGACGCGTTTCAGTCAGAGTGAGTAATCTTGTCACTAACAAACTCTCTCTGGTATCAACAGACGCTTCCTTGTTCAGGTTGTGTTCAGGTTGATCAGGAAGGGTTTGATTGGCTAAAAACAAGGCCTCACCTGAAAAAGACGCAGTGTTTAGCGCCACCTTAAGGATAACTGAAGTGGTGACCTCTTTCACATTAGAAAGTCTCGTTCTTCATATCATAATCTCAGCAAATTATTACCATTGTTGCCACTAAAATTATCACTTTACTACTATAATGTAAGTATAATAATATGTTATTGTACATCCATGACTATACCATATAATATACTATTCTTGGGTTTCAGATTTCTGTTTATAGACGCCATTTTGAGGACTTCTGACTATTCCAAAAGAAATATTCTGAGTTGTTAATTGCTGTGGCAACAGTGCAATTTTTTTTTAAATTATTCTGAACCCCTTGCACGGCCTATATCCACTATATCATTGCTTCTATTGCTCCCAAAAATAAAACAAAGAAAACACAGAATCTATTTGTTCAGAAATGTTTTCTTTTTATTCCAAGAAAAAAAGTATTTTCATCCCAAACAGGAAAATAAAATAAAACAAACTTATATAATTATTAATACAACATTATTCAATCAACAGGAGAAAGGTTCACAATTTTCTCTTTTTCTCTCCTTTTTTTATTATTGACTTTTTTCTAAGATGATATTAATTGGTGGTGGTCATTACACATG
>KN486484.1:59663-74477 GCA_000787095.1 Periophthalmodon schlosseri
TGATTTTCAGACAAAGAAAAAAAACTTTTGAAATGGTTCAATTACGTGCTATGACAATTTTCTAGAGGTGCAGTTTTTAAAAAGCGCTTATCCAAGACAGTTGTGCATAAGAAAGTAAGCTTTTATTTTGGAAATGTTTATTCACATTTATTTAAAAAAAATTTGAACATAATTTTGGCATTTCAATTTTGTAATTAACAAATCAACAAATACAACTATTTAAGTTCTAGAACTTTTACATTAGTTATTTTAAAACTAGAAAAACATCTGTAAATTTTACAGATCAATCTATATAATGGATTTTTTCCCCCTTGCAAAGCGCTCCTTAAGTGAACTGCACCCATTAAACAACCATCATTGATAGCAAAGAACTAGCTTTACAAAAGAGATATTAATATCAACATGCTAAGTTAGCCTTTTTAGAGGGAAGGAACGGGTCAATTTCATTATTCAATTCTGATTCAAATTTTTTCAGTTTTTATACATGTTTTTTGGAAAAAAAAATGGATGGAAAAAGCAAAACTAACAGTAAAACAGATTAAGAGACCAAAGTAAGACTTTGAGGTGATTTTGAGCTTGCTAGGAAAATGAAATTAGCAATAGCATAAACTACTCAATAGCATTTTTTTCATAAAGTAAAATATTGTGCAAATTTGAATGTCAAGTCCAAGGAGTTGTTGCCAACTGTTTGGATGGGGCCAGTAAGTGCTCACAAAATTAGGATGTTAACTGTCTTTTAACTTAAAGATCCCCTATTATGCTATATTCTGACCATTTTATCTTATATTTTAAGTGTATGAAGTGTTCTCTGTGTGTGTGTGTCTTTTTTAATCCCATTCCTTTGGCTCCTGGGTCATTATATAGCATCAGAATCAAACAAAAAAATACCTCATGAAGGATACCAAGGAGTAAACAACATTGTAAAATGGTTTAGAGCTAAAAAATGTCAAAACAGCATAATAGAGGAGCCTTAAGTAGCAACACCAGTATAACAGAGTTTGGTTCTTAAAAGAAACCCGTGTTCATATTATAACATGCCCATAATTCTCAGCTCATATTTGAGAGAGTTGTAGAATGAGGAAATAAAGGGTGCATTTGATGATTTATTTCAATCCTGTCTGTGAAGTTGGTAATAGGAGGGACAGTGGAGAGAGGGGTGAAGGTAGTGGAGTAGAGGAGGGTTGTCTGTATCAGCTGCTGTCTGGTGAAGGCTCTCTCTCTCTGTGCACACTGCTGGAGCTGCTCTGCCGCTGTTTGATGCTGTCTAAATACTCCTGCTGGGACACCGCCAGGACAGAAGCCAGGATCTCGTCATCCTCCCAATCTGTCAGACCTAAAGACAGAAAGACTTGAAAAATGGCTGCTGGAAGGCCAAAATGTAATTGGCATTTATTTTAAAATAAATTAAAAACTAATACTATCTTATAGTTTTCATAAAGGAGAGATGCTCTTGTTGGCCTTCATCTGTGCTCTGATCAGAGCCTGGATGTGCCTGGGTGTCACCCTCAGCATGTGCATAAATGTCTCAGATAGAAGGGATATAGCCACATGAACTCACATGGAGGCTGATTAACCCAAAGTGGCATTCATACGAGGAATAGAACCGGTTCTAAATTTCCATGCATTATGTTTTGTGTATTTGGCAGTGCTTTGTGATTCTATACAATTGGCGTTTGCCCTGTATCTAACATCAACCTGTCAGGGGACTGAAATTAGCCATATCTTGCATATTTAGACGCAAAATGTGTATTTATATGTATTTGTCCCTTTACCTATAAATACAAAATACTAATAATACAATGAGGCTCTTGTGGAACTATTATGGAGGGGACTATAGGAACTATTTGCAAACAGCATAAGCAAAAAATATGCCAAAACAATAAAATAAAATAAATAACACAAATTTCTCACCGAAAGCAGTGGGGGACATCTCCTGCATTATAGCTCTGTATTCCAGATGGTGACGACTGGGATTACTGGGACCTAGAACACACGCATATAAACAATGCAGTTACAATTATTACTTATTATGGTATGAAAAGAAATTATAAAATCACTTTCATTCACATAAATTACATTGATTACTGCCTATTTTATTTATAATTTGCAATTGGCTCTGCGCACAACAATGAACAACTAGATCACTGTTAGTGTCACTACTTTCTGTTCAATTCTATCTCTATTGGGTTTTTGCCAAGTCATGCTAAAATGAATAAATACTTAAAGATAACACAGTGGGCAGCGAATTGTGGGTGAGGATATCACTGACAATGTTAAAGACTTTACAAATAAGGTGAATACTCCCCCGGAGGACACTTCTGCGTTTATAAAGACAGATCTTCTGAATGCTAACACTACTGATAATTTTGAGACATAGTAAATATTAAGATAATGCCACAAACTGAAGTAATCTATATAAAATTGGGTAGTCTTCAGTTATTTTACAGTAAGCATTAGCTTTGAGACACAGTGAGCTAGCTACCGCGCTGCTGCCCACAAAGCTCCTTTTATTGCAATCACATGGAGCTCAACAGTGACCGCCCACCCTCTGGTTCCAGAAATAAATTTCCCATTCATTTTTCTCACAGACATTATGAAAAAAATTTACAAATTTCCAAACTTGCTCAAGGCTAATCAAAGTATGTGGGACAGTTGAGCTCCATGGTAAAATCCGAAACCACAGTTCGTGAACATGTATAAACCCTCACCTGGAGCACAGGGGGACGGAGGTTTGCTGAGAATGAGTGCAGCTCCTCCTGGAGATGGAGGTTTGTTGCTGGTTGCCGTAGCGGTGGTGAGGTCGGAGTGAGATGTGTCCGTGTCCCGTTGTCGCGGCGACCGGGCGCTCCAGTCATCTAATCCGCTTGATGCAGCTGCTGTCGCTGAGCTGCAGGTGGCGCTGGCTTTACGAGGCTTTGAACATACAAAAATAAATACTTTATCTTTCCCAAAAACTAGCAATGTTTCAAAGATGATGCAGGACTAGCACAAGTAAAAGGGCTAAAGGACAAAACAGGACTACACCATGTGCAGGTCTGGTACCTGTCTGGTCTTTTCCTGGTCCTGGAGCCACTGCAAGTAGGACTCTCGTGCAACCTGCTCCTCAATGGCTTCGTTAGTGGCCTCCCAGTCGGTGGCCCGCTTCTTATCCTCCAACATCTGCTGCTCAATCCACGACTCTTCTGAGGTCTTTATGGCAGACTTCATCAGTGATTGGTCTGCATACTGGAGGAGACAGCAAAAAGCAGACAAATGAGCTACAACTTATTTACTGATTCTGGATCATATTGGAACATTTGCAAAACAGGTATAAACTCAGATTACATGAAGACCTATCTGGGTACCTGTCAGATACCTACCCCTGGTTTGAAGGCAGGCAGCCCAAGCCCCACTCCAATGGTGGCCTTGTTGGGGTTGACCACTGAGTTGTAGTGAATATTTCGGTGGTAGCTGACGCGGATGGGCTCGTCGTGGTTTTGGTGAATGGAGTGAAAGGTGTTGATGGGCTCTGTGCCATACTGGTAAACCTCCACGGGACGGTTATACATCTCCGCCATGGCCTGCATTTCGATATGGTTGCCATGGCAGTTGTTCTTGCGCTTGCGGTTGATGTAAGTGGTGAAGTCCTCTGTTACATAGTTCGAAAAGTAGTCAGCGTTCTTCATCTGAAAGGGGGAAAAAAAACAAGAAAAATAGATTTAATAGAAACAATTAGGGCAAAATGTAAGTAATTAAGAGCAATGCCAGACAAAAAGTTTTGCATCACACAACTGATGACAACTCACTTGTACCACAAGAGTAAACCTGGAAAGAGACACTGAGAGCAATCATAAGCATGGGTTGTAAAGAGGAGGAACTCACCAAATAATCCATACAATGTTTCCTGACCACTTCATGCATGTCCTGGTCTCCATACACCTGGTCCGCTGTAAAACACACAAACTTTTAGATCAGACTTGGAGAGTTTGCGGCCCACGGGCAGCATCTGGTCCTTGGAACTTACCGACAGCCCTGAAGAGACAGGCTCCATCTTCCTTCATTTTCTTTATGACAAAGCCCTTTTTCTCTGTTAGAGTCTTCTCAAACCAGTGCTCCTGCTGATAACAACACCAGGTTTCAGTACCCGGTACCTTCAGTGGCTCAAAATACAATGTCCCCTCACCTGTTCCACAGTGGCGGGGTCCACAGCCTGTAGTCGTGCAGCATTCTCATACTCATCCTCACTGTTGTTTCCGGCTCCTTCCTCCTGGTCCTGACTGGCCCCAGGGCCGGTGACCCCCGGCTGCCCTCCTCCAGTAAGAGAGCCCACGGCTACTGAGCAGCCTCCGGCCTGTCTTCTGCGTTTGCTGAGCCCAGGACCAGAGCAGCAGCCCCCCAGCCCTCCCCCACAGCTCCCCAGCTCAGCCCGGGAGGCTCCAGGCTCTGAGGGACCCACAGAGGGAGGGGCTGAAGGTGGAGGAGAGGTGCTGGGCGTGGGGGGAGGTGGGGCATATGACCAGGGAGGGGGAGAGGCTCGTGGCCGTGCAGTCGAACTGCCACGGCTGTCTTCATCTGGACCTCCAGAACTGGGTTTTTTCTTGGGAAGAATGGTCATGGTTCAACAGGAGCTGAACAAGCTGTGGGAGGAGGGGACAGAGGGTTAAACTGGAGTTACACTTGCTCAGCTTTAGGGAAGTTCAGAATAATTAATTTACAACTAATGCTTAGAAAACTATGACAATAATAACCTCGTAGACTAATTTAAGTGAAAGGGACTGATGTACGATTTACTAGTAATTACCTATACAAAAAAAAAAATGTTTTAAAAAATTCTTAATTTGGACTTCATTCAAAGCATATCACAAAATCAGGTGGAAGAAAATTTAATTCTGCAACTAGATTGTGATATTTTACGATAACATAAAAAAAAATGAATTATCTAATAGGCTAGTTCTGGTCAGTCAGAGCAGTTGTGCTGGTCCTTTCCACTCTTATTGCATCTCTTAGGGGTATTTTGATACGTTGTGCAAAAGTCAGCACTGACAGATAACGCAGTTGCAGGTAGATGTCCCTGACAACATGTTAAGCTCTGAGGTGAAAACTTTTCAACTAAGGTGAAAACTGCATTGGAGGACACTTCTGCATTTACAAAAGTATGTCTTTGTGTCTCAGTGCTGCTGAGGAAAGATTTCAAGTCTGCTTTTCAAGCATCTATTTTGTCACCTATGTCATCTAATTTTTTTTCCCGTAACAGCCTATGCCTATGTGATCTCGAAAGCTAAGTAAGGCAGGGCCTGGCTAGTGCCTGGATGGTCATTTGTGTTATTTTGCCTGAAAGGTTCCACAGTATGGCATTTAATGCATTTCTTTAATTAAATAGCATGTGATTTTATTGCTCAAAAATAACTTGGTAAACATGCTTACTGTGAGTGGGAGTGCCTCTCTACAGATCTGAAATGTAACTTGGACTGGTGGGGTTATCTGTTTGTGGCCATGAAGATAGATAAGTTTAAAGCTACCATTAGTAAGTTTATTTGATTTTTTTTCCACCAGTAGATGGCAGATGTGAAACCTGTCCTGCCCCCTCCCCTCACCTGGCCTTTGTTCAGGCTCACCTGTGCTCTCTGGTTCTTCTTCTGTCTGGACACTGCAAAGATGGCACACTATCAGACACAAGTAACGTAGATAGCATGTAGTAGTGGTATGGAAGAATACAACAGGGCCGGGGCGGCCAGTCTAATTACAGATGGGTTTAAATGCAATACCGTAGAATATTCTAGGCAAAGAAATAACACGTCCATGGAGACAAGCAGATGGCAGAGAATACTTCTTAAAAGTTACATATTGCATCTTTAATAAAGGGCTTTAAAAAGATACAGGAATGATAAACATGTACCTGTAACAAACAAATACCAAGTGTAGTGAGTGCACCTGTGCTGGCTAATCAATGTGAAGATTACTTAAGTTGCCTTCTCTATCCATATGTCATTATCTCTTTGCTGTCAAAGTTACCTTTCTCCGGGAATATTCCTCTTGTATAATCCACTCCACCTTCTGCGTAAAAATGCAGTACAAGAAAGAATAGTTGGTTCTGTTGCACTTTTTCCGTGAACCACAGCAGTCCTAAAGGCTTGGTGGAGGCCAGATGTTCCCTGCGATCGCAGACGCCGGTATCCACTTTAAATACGCTTAAAATAAGCTCCGTTTGACAGTTTTGACGCTCTCTGAGTGTAGACAGAACAGCCTACAGACAGTGTCCGGTTACCGTGGGCCAGGGCGGTGATTCCAGTGGTTTAGTCAGTCCACTTTGGGTAGAAAAGACAGCGATCGTAAGCTAGAGTGTTGACTAACGTCCTATTGATGCAGTGTTCCTTTAAGCTCTTTAGCTTCCAGTCCGCTTATTTTTCCCTTTTGTGGATATATACACTAATTCTCCTTATGGCAGAAAAGAAATTCACAGATTTAACGACAAATAATTAACCATCATTGTCCTGTACACGGAGAGCCGAGTGGTGTCAAAAACTCTTCCATCAAAAACATCGCTGGCGTTAGCAGTTGGTGTTAGCTTCGCTGGTAGCTAACGGCTAATGCTACAGAATCAAACGACAGTCACCCTGTTCAGATAAAATATTTCGATGTTTTTGTCTTCAAGTCAGGACACTGAGATCCCGATCACACAGAAAAACCTCTCTCCGAAACCACAGTGAGCAGCAGAGCAGACAGCTCAGCAGTTTGGACACGGCTTCTAAAGCAAAAAAGGGACTCGTCTGATCGTTTCCACCTCACCACCACTCACAAAACATCAACACAGACTGACGTACGGCACCGTGCGCGCTGACGTCACTTCCCAGTCACTTCTTCAATATGATTTCTTATTAATAACCTAATATTATTAAATATCCTTTGCTCACTCTGTGAAAATGCTTCAAAATTTGTCTGACAAGTACAGTTTTAGGTGAAGTATAGTATTTCATAAATTAATTAATATTAACAGTTTTTTTTTTGTTTTTTTTTTCCCATGTAGTTTTTAATTTTGCCTAGTAAACAGAGCACCATACTGTCATGCAATAATACAACACATAGTGGGTCGCACTCTGTTTGAATTGGTCAGTAATGTTGAGGATTTCAACTACAATTCTTTTGTATGTAAGGCTTTTGGGGTTTCATGCTTTCTGGCTCCTCACTGTTCATATTTAGGTTTTTTTTTTTTTTTTTTGTCAAAATAATCAAATATTTTCTAAACATTTCAATTATACAAATGTGTCTAAATTCTAAGTGGAATGTGTCTACATATAGAATTGCATGGTAATGGACATTCACCACAGTATAGGATAAGATAAAATATTGTGTTGATCCAAAATTATGATGAATTTGACAAAAATAAGTTGCTGTTTTTTACATATGCATTTTAAATACATGTAGACTATAGATCAGGAGCAATAGGAAATGTCCTTCCTACAGTTAAATCATCAACAAAACACTTACTTGCCTTTTTCTTTGCCCATTTTATTTATATTTTATTATTTTTAAGCAAGAAAGATATGAGTATATAAAAGCAACTTTTTACCCATAATTTTGAGGCTGCTGTAAAAGTGAAAGTATAACATGAGACATTATTACAGCTAGAAACACCTTATTATTAAACATACAGAATGTACTAGTGCTACTGTTTTTCAATTCAAGATCAGGAAAAGAAGGGGGGGTATAACATTTCTGGACTGACGTCTTGTACAAACTGAGGAAATCTTGAGAAGGCAGTGGAACCGCTGAGTCTATCTGGATTAAACAAGATAAAAATGTAAGAAACGTTCTTGCATAAATGGAACTGCAAAAATTCACTGTATAGGGCAACAAAGCTGTGCTTTTCTGTAGTACATTTACATAAATGTAAAAAATGCATTACATGTTTTTTTCCATCATATACTGTTTTCATATATAAAAATGTGTTTTAAAATTACACACATATTTGGGACATTACAGTAAATCTTAAAAATGGATAGAGCCAGATTTAAATTTCATGCTTAATTTTGTTGACATAACAGATACAAAATAAAGTTAGATAAGAAGGGATTTTGAAGATCTTATAGCATTTGAGTAAAGCTGTAATAAATTAGAGTGAGATTAGATATCAACAAATCCTTCAGTACAATCCATCAAAATCTTGTTAAGTAGGCCTACAAATTTAAAAAGTTTGGTGTATATACTGAGAAAAAGATTTGCTTATAGCATCTTCCATTAAGAGGTATTTGAGTATACTGTGTTCAAAGTTGTGACTTGATTAAAATAAAGTATTAATAAATATTTTCAGACCTGCAGTGTTTAGAGGGGCACAACAAAGTACCCAGTGTCATCATGGTCTGTCTCCTGAGTGTCCACCGAGCGGCGCCCTTTAACAGAGTACCCGGGCTGTTGGGAGTCACAGTTCTGCAAGAGGCATTAGAGAAATTAAAGAAAGAAAATTACATAGGTTTGTGTTGGTCTGAGGTGACCTGTTCTAGTTTGGTTCATGTTTAAATCTGGGACGTACTGGTTTACAGCCTGGAGAGGTGGACAAACAAAGCTTCATCTTGCACTTCAGAAACAGTTTCCCTTCACCGCCCTTGAACTTGAACACTTTGATCCGCATCACAGTCCCTCGGTTTTCTTTAGCTGGGAACACCTTTATGGTGCTGTCCTTAGGGTTTCCACACCTGAGGTTAGACCAGAGATCAGAGTTAGACCAAAGAAGAGTTGCCACATTTTAGTCTTCTTATAGAAACATTTAACTCACTAGTATTGAACCTAAATTAAACAACAGCAAAATCCATGTATTTCTCCCATTCCCATTCTCTAACATTATAACTTTCTGATGATGAAGTTAAGGTGACATTAACAGACATCTCAAGGGGCTATTCCTCTTAATAAAGGCAAATGCCAAAATAGTTTAAAAACGGAACTACAATCACAACTGAACATGGGTTGCCAGTGCCTTAACCTGTAGATAGAGCACACATACATGTTATAAGTATATGGACAGGCCATTCCTCATGTGAAAGCTCAGTACTCAGTGAGTGAATACCTCCAGTATTCACTCACTGAGCTGCGGAGGCTGCAGTAGCACTGATTAATAACTGGCTGCAGGTGCTGGAGTTTAGGTAGTGATGATTCAGATCAGAGAGAAAGAGTCCTTTTAGATAAACCATTGGAACTGGCAACCCAAATGAGAGACTCATGTGAGGCTCATTTTGCTCTCTGATTGGATAATCCTCTTGAGATCCAAAACACCAAATTAAAACATCAACACCTTGGCCATAATGTCCAATGTTTTTGTAATTAAGAATAAATCAACAATTGATATCAATAAGGAAGTAAAGAAATATTAGATCTGAACATGTTTAGCTTGTATCTGGGGACACAGGTATGTTAATGAAATCTGACATGAAAATTCATCATACCCTCTCTTTAATTTTGAGTCAGGATTTGGACCAGAGGCCAGAGAACTTGGTTTGACCACAGACCAGAGACTGTGTTCATACACCGTTAATAGTAAAAGCAGATCTCACCCTCCTGAGATGAGTGAGTACTTGAGCCCCCCTGTCTCTTTGCGGTCCGTAGCGTAGCAGTCGTCAGCCTTCATGAGCAGCAGAGCTACATCCATGCCCTCGGTCTCCATGCTAATATAGATCATCTGGTTCATCTTGATACCTTTGCTGAAGTCGATGGGGTTCTGCAGGTTCAAGTCCGAGAACATACCCACAGAGATGTTGTAAGGCCAAGAGCCTTTGATGGCTGCCTGTAGCCCTTCTCTGTCACAAAACAACAAGAAACACATTTGATTCATGATTATGGAGGTGGGATATGTCATTTGGATGTTGTCAGACAGTGGAGGAAAAGTGTAGCCCTGTAGGCTATATCATACTAAGACCATCAGACCCTCAAAAATAATTTAATGTATTGAACAATAAGTCGATATAGTAATTATTATGACAGGTCTAGAAAGAACTCTCTCATTCTAGTAGTAGAAGTTACTGACGTTCCTTTGGATGTGAAGTGGATGGTCTTAACCTCGGGCTGCTTATAGAAGCAGGAGAAGTCCAGTTTGAATGAGGATTTCCTGGAGACAATTCCGGCCTCAGAACTGGAGTTGTACTGCACTGTGTTTTGATACACAATCTTGTCTCCCTGTTCCTGCAGAACATAGGAAAATAACCAAATACTGTCAAACTTCTTTCACACACACCAACTAAACCTAAACCTATAATAGGTTAGACCACTCAGTTTACTAAAACACAGTTAAGATCATTATACTTACGATTTTGCCAAAAATGTCATACTTGTTTTCCCAGTTTGGCCAATTTTTAGGTTTAAAATTTCACTTCCTGGTTGGAAATCATGATGTCCATAATTGTTACTAAGTAACCATCTTGTACGCTTGGCCAAAACGCATCTAATTTACACAGAAAACCTTGCAAATAAAAAGACAAGAAAACACCTTTATTTAGTTGCAATAATGTTTAAAGTATCAGAGAAAAATGTGTTTCTTACATCTAAATTGTGCCAAACTTTTGGACAAAATTCTCTCTAGCGGGATGTCATCAATATGTTTTAGAACTCTTTTTTTTTTTTACTTTTCTTCGCAAATTACTTCTTGATTGGTGTAAAGCTATAATTTTTACACACCACAGGTATTAACCAATCAAGTGTATTTGACAGATCAATCAATAAAGTGTATTTGAGAGATTCTAATTATGACTTGGTTTAGTTGGATAGTACCTGTAGTAAATATTCATCATAGTTTTAGATCAGTTAAGTGGCAATTTGTGACAAAAACAAAAAGTTGTAAAATACAGGAAGTAGCAGTGATTTCTAAAACAGAATACCTCTACCAAGAAAGACTTTTTTCTGGCAGCTTAAACATTTATTTAACAAAATAAAGGTGTTGTAATTTATTTTTATTTGTCAAACCATAGCTATTGTGTACTTTAGACAAGTTTTGGCCCTTGTTAACATTATGGTTCGGAGGTAACATACCTCTACATATGCCACATCTGCTGCCTGTGTCCAACCAGAAAGTAAAATTATAACCTTCACCAAAATTACAAAACTAAAAAAGGCTAGGAAATATTTTTAGTAAAATCTTAAATAGTATGATGCTTTAGAGAAATGCGTAGTCTAACCTGTCATGTGCACTTTACTCAAAATTGAGCTTAAAGCCATGTTGTTACCTCATCAAAAACATACCTGGAGATGTGTTTTGTTTCATTTAGACATATTTGAGAAAGGTTTGTTAGAGGCCAGGCTCGTATGGGCCCTAGGGGAGGGCTTGTTGGTCAGTGCTTGCACCTTCTGTGCAGGTCTGCCCACCTGATGATGCGGTACTATAAAAGCCTGACTGCGTACACGCTCTCTCCACATTCCTGCCAAGCCTGCCGTGTCCTGCTCTGCCTCACTGCTGCCGGGCTGCCTAATGCCCGACTCGTAATAGCACTTTTGAGTTTGTCTTTTGCTTTACGCACACTACACTCACTTCGCACATACACTGTTTTCATTCGCAATACATACACTGCACCACTGATATTAACATACCCATAACTTCATACCTTTGTTTTGTAAATATTATTTCTATTTCATCTTCCTTTGTAAATTAAACGTTATTTTTGAGCATGTTAAACCTGCAAATATTGTTGTGCACCTGAGCCAGGCATAACAGGTTGCATTATTGTCTGTCTATATTATAACTTTGAGTAAAAATAAGAGAAAGATAAAAACCTGTCATGAGCACTTTAAGGTCTGAGGACTAAACCAAATCTGAACTAGGCCAAAACATAAATTAAACCAGGTCTATGTTGAGTCTTACCTGTAGTTGTGTGCCACACTGAGCATTGGCGTCAAAGCTGAAGGTAACCTGTTCTTTGATATGGTCTACTGTTCCTTGGCAGCTCTCCTGGTTCAGATGGAGGTCGCTCACATTTAGCCCTTTTTCATTTAACACACACAGAGGGATCGAGACCGAGGCCTGCTGATTCTGACACACGGTCTCTAAGTAGATATTATTAGGTAGATTGAAAATCACGATTATTTAGGCCACAATATAATCATAACAGTTGAATCATGTGAGCTTTAAGCCATGTTATAATGTTGTTATCTCAACAAAAACATACTGTTTTGTTTCATTCACACATGTTTGAGTAACCAATTATTAGTCTGTCTACATCTCCAAAGCTCAAAATGCTCTGTTTCACCTTGTGATGTCATGAAGCGGTAGTTGGTAAGGTAAGGTAGCTGTTCAGCTAGTTAACAGCTACCTTTTACGTTTTGTTTCAGTGGAGATTAGCAATTCCAGGGCTAAAATGACCACCACCACCAACAACAACAACATTATAACATGTGAGAAAATAGCGTTAATATAGGCCCTTTAATATAAATCGCTTTTATATCTGGCTGTTCTAAACTAAACTAAGCTATGATAAGATAAGATAAACTAAACTAAATGTTATTATTCAGAAAGTTTGATTTCATAAACCAGGTCACAGACTGTAACATGTTAGATAACAGAATTGAGAGAAATGAAAGGATTTCACTGTTGTTTGGTCATGGTGTCAATAATTGGGAATAATCATTAAATCATGGTGTTTTTTTCCTCTAAAATGTCATATTGTGACATCCCTCTGAGGATATAAAACAGGACAGGATCTAAACTTAAATCATGTGTTTTTTTCCTCTAAAATGTCATATTGTGACATCCCTCTGAGGATATAAAACAGGACAGGATCTAAACCAGGACTAAACCAGGACTAAAGCAGGACTAATGCAGTACTAAACCAGGACTAAACCAGGTCAAACAAACCAGAATCAGGTACCTCTTTGTTGGAAGTCTTGATAAACTCCAGCTCGGCATCTACAGTAAGGCTCTTTTGAAGGACTCACCTCACAGAATTCACTGTCTCTGCAGAATGTGACCGAACATTGATTCAGTGCTATGAGAAGGGAAAAAAAAGTTGGTCTAATAGCTGCAATTTTGGTGGACCTGCTTCTTTCTATGGAGATGTTAATGCTTTGTTTAGGATGTTCTACACTGTGATCGTAGTATTACAGATTGATTTATGAGATTGTGAGAAGCACCTCTTCACCTTTGCCATGGTAATGGACTTAAATTTGGCTACCTGAAGACCGATCCAGATGCTTCCCTACAGCCCATCACACCAGACCTATATTCCATTGTAGGATTTATGGATGCACATTCGAACAGGCAAAGACAACTTTGTTTGAAAGTTGGATTAAACTTTGGAATTAACTCTTCTTAAAGAACTACAAAGTTTCTCTTACAATGAAACAATTGACAAACTGAAGTAATTCTGAGGAATTTGCCATAACTGAAAGACTTTACGGTAAATGCCACAGGATTAAACGCTCAATCTCAGCCAATGAATGACTTTCTCCATAGAAAGAAGAGGAACAATGTAAATTGTTCATGCTGTCAGTATTGTCAATATTGTTTCCATATTGACCTGTAAATATCTTGTGGATATCTTTTTATTTGTGTAAAACTGGTTCATACATTGTGCATCAGTGGAAGTTTCAGAACTTTCCCCATCCTCACCACTTATTGCCTAACTAGTTAACCCATTCTACAATCAGTTCATTGGTTAACTCTCCCGCCATCCTGAAAAAAGGGTGGTCTACACTGGCCATCTTCTGACCAAACCCCAGGAATTCCATCCCAGGAGCACCAGTTTTTTCCTTCTTCCTCTTTCTCCTTCTTTGGGAGCAGCCATGTTAAGGACTTAAGCTCAGCTGTTGCCTGACCCTAAGAAGGCAGTTTGCCGAGCAGGTGCACCACCCACCACTTTGGAGCAACCCTCTGACCTGGTCAGGAGAGGGCCTGCTCTCTGCTGGGGAGTGTATTTCAACCTAGCTTGTGGCCTCTCCCATTTGTTCAACTTAGTCAAATCATTATTATATTATTTTGTTTTGTATTCATAATAAGAAGAATAAGAAGATTGTGCATTGATTATGCAAGATGAATGATTTAAAAAAATTGAATAATGGTAATAACTTGGGAACTACATTTAACGCAGAAGAGAGAGAAAGAAAAATGAAAAAGTAACTATATAAAATAAAAGGGATAATAATAATAATAATAATAATAATGCAAGCATGCTGATTGGGTCAGTAAATTTGTGGACTCAAAATCAATAGTTACATTATACTATAGTTTAATTTACCTCTATCTGTCATATTGTCATATATCATGGGCAAGCACTTTCCCAACTACTCTGAACAAAATATTAATGGTGCAAAAATGTTTTGTTTGGAATTGCGACTCATTCTACGCCACTAACATCTTTGGCTAAGGTATTATACAAACTTAATATTCTTAATATTTATGATATTAATATTTAACAAATTTGTATTTTTATGTATACAATTCTTTATAATAAAGAATAAGAGCCACCATCCCTGAACATTTCAAATTTTACTTCAAAACTAATGCAGACGTTCATAGATACAATACTCGTCAAAATGTCACATCAAGAGCTCAGTTTTGTCTGCGATACAGACGCTGTAAAGTGTGGAGTCAATTTTCTCATCTGGCTCGTGACAGCAGATCAGAAATGTCATTTAAAAAGAGTTGAAGAAAATGTTTGATATTTCAGGGTAATGTTTGATAATCTTTCAACTGTTGGATGTTTCATTGAATTTTAATCCTTTTTTTTTTTTTTTTAAGGTGTGTAAATATTTTTTAACTAATGCATGGCTAAAATGTTAAATTGTATGTATTCATAAGGCAGAGGCTTTAATATAAGCCCACCTGCTGTTTATATACTATGTCCTTTTTATTGTTATATGAGTGCA